>PVJL010001471.1:0-149654 GCA_004026885.1 Lyroderma lyra
CCACCTTTAAGATTGCTTCTTAGGAATCGTGACTATATTGGCCTTATTTTGGTTACTTATCCCCACTATACAAAATACATGCATTTAGTAATATTTCTTGATGCATCTTTTTATTGATTTTCTCTTATGGACAGATAAGATTTTCACTTTCCTTCATACTGCTCTTCTCACATTTTCCATCCTTTAAAAATTTGTTTTCAGTCATTTTTTTTCTGGTTAAATTCATTATGCTTTTATATTACATAACAATATAAATATTATTCACTAATAAGCAAGTTATGTTAAATGTGTTTTATCACCCACATCATTTATTTTTCCTGAAATTAATATTTGCCTTGTTTTTCATTGGTTTGGTTTTCTATGTAAATATTTTCATGCATTATTAATCTAGGAATAACAGTATTTTCCAAAAGGTTTATTCCACTAGAGAGTTTATTATTTAGATTTTTTTCTGAAGACCATTTTCTATCCTACTGTGCCAGTCTGGGCCATTTGCTTTCTAGAGTTGCTGTGTTTTGGGGGACTTCTATTGTTTGGAGACTTTGCTTTCTTCCCTTCTCTTGTTAAATCTTGTTCTTTTTTTCTTAGTTTATTACTTTGTTTATTTGGAGTACATCTTCCAGTAGTTCTGAAAAAGTTAAAATGGGCTATATATTTCTAGAACCTTTAAATGAATTTATTTTACCCTCCCTAGAAATTCATAACTGAGATGAATTAAGAATGCTAAATTGAAAGTCATGTGCTTTCAGAATTCTGAAGGCATTAGTTCATTTTTTAAGCTGTTGCTATAGAGAATTTCTGTAATATATGATTTCTATTCCTTTGTATGGAGACTTTTTTACTCTCCAATGAGTTTAGGAACTTTAACCTTGACACGTGAAAAATTGAAGGTAGTATGCTTTGATGTCAGATTTCTTCATTTTTTTTTGTACAGGATGCTCTATCAGCCCTTTATATTAGAGTCACATACTTGTCATTTATAGGAAACATCATTATATTATTTCTTTGAAAATTTTATTCCACCTGCTTTTATTAGTTTTATTTAATTTCTATCACTAATATAATGGACATCTTAAATAGTCATTTAAATATTTAAAAATCTATTCTTTTAGTTTTTAATATCTCTCTTTTTGCTCTCATTTTCTTTATTTTCCATCTCTTCCTTTTTTAAATTTAGATTTAAAATTTTTAACATGGATCTCATGTTATTTAATTGTTCATTATTTCAGTATTATTATTTTAGTAATACAATATTTTATTTTTTCTTTTCCCATGGCCCAACAAGGTTCAGTATAAGCTGGTACCAGTTATTTGTACTACTTATTCTTTGTCATACTTCAAATCTTAGCTTAAGAGGCACCTCCACAGTGTCCTTTATAGTAATTTAAAATTGAATTTTGTAATTACTCATTAATTTTTTTTAACTCCTTTGTCTCTTTGTCTTTTTACCCCTGCTGGAATGTTTTGATGGTAGAACTATCTTTTGTGAATTACTGTATATATTTGGCCAGGTATAATGCTTGGTACGTATCAAGTATTGGTTGGTGTGATGAGATGGAAATTAAAATGAAAAGAATGTATTAGGGAAAGTTATAACCATATAAAATAAATATTATATTAGTGGAAATTGAATGTACTAAATTAGTGGATGTCGGAAAACCTATGTTGGTCAATAAAATATTATAAAGATTCAGAAAATATAAAAAAGAAGAAAGCCAGAATGCTTAGATTTTTAACACCTCAAAAACAATGTGAAGCAAAAGCACAACTGATGTTTTATCAGGTCAGGCAGAGGGCCCAGCCGAGATGAAACTGGAGTGAACTGTGCAGGTCCAATTCAGAGTTGACCTGGTCAATAAGACCCCATCCTCATGATAATAATATTAGGATGAAAATGCTTCCTTCAGTGAACTAAATTATAATAAAATATATAGTACCAAAAGTCATGCTGGCTTCATTTTCGAATAACCTTTTGGAAAAAAAAATTATGAGTGTGTTTTGCGGAACGAAAAGAAATGACCTTGGCTCTGAATAAAATATTTTGCACTGAGCTTGCAATCCAGGGAGCTTCCTGGTTTCTTAAGAGTCACCATGCCTCAAGATTCTTCTGTTCAATGTGAAGAAACTATATTACTTCACCTCTTCTTCTTGGTTCCATTTTTTTTTTTTTTAATGGAAGGAAATCCCTTGACTGGAGTTAGGACAGTATAACTTATTTGACTCATTCTTCTGTTGGTTTTGTGAAGTAGCTTGGGGTAAAAGCGATTATAGCAGCTTGATGTTTTCTTGGCTTCCTGCTGCCACCATGGACAGTAAGCCCTGTGTAGGAGTTAGAACAGGTAGAAGAGGGCAACTATCAGAAAAATATGTTGAATGAATTCAGAAGGGTATCACATTATGTATTTATCCATGTGACTTTGTGAAGGTCATGTCAGCTCTGAGTGTATTTGCTCCCCAAGAATTGTAACATTTGTGATGTGATCTATAGGGCTTTTGCAAAAAAGTGTCATGAGGACAATAACATAGAATGGCTCATTACCCAGACAAGAATATAAAAAGTTCTGAAATTGAACTGAGTGTGTGGCAGAAGGAAGTGGTAGCATTATTATATTTTAGGTTATCACCTAAAACACAGAGGCTCAAGAGTCATTTTTGATGTAATAAAATTTCAATGTTAAATTTACAGGAATGCTGATGCCATTTGACAGTGTGGCAGCTTAAGTTCAGGGATCTTCCAGTCAGGAAATTTTATTACAAGGAGAATTCAGAGTGGTATGTAGGATTGAGAAATTACATGAAGGAAAAAGATAAACTTCCAAAGACAAACTTCTGACAGGCATGAAAAACTATAAGGAAGTTATAAAGAGAAAATCAATCAAGGGATAGGTCTAACTCATTAATCAGAATTAAAGCAGCAAATAAATGATTACTTAGACACTTTGAAAAAGAAGAATAATCACCTCTAGGGACCATTTGAGGTTAAAGTTGTTTTAAATGAAACTATTTATTTAAGAAGTGATATAAGTTCCATCTTTTCAGAGGGCCACTGGCATACACATCTAGTAAAAGCATTTATTCTGACAGAACATTACTCTTACTCATTCACTTTATTAACCATTTATCTCTTGGGGGAAGTATTTAAATATTTAATGCTTCTTTGTATTTATTATGCAGCAGACCAGAGACTACTAGGCTTCCAAACAACCTACAGTATCTTATACTCTAATGGTCTAGAGGTTTGTATTCAAATCCAGGAATTCTTCCTACTCCTCTGCAAACTCACCCTTCATTTTATTATTCTTCATCAGAATAACAAAACAACAGTAAAGCATAAGTCAAGGGTTATTTCTCTTCTTCTTGACAACTGTTATCAACTCATTCTTAAGAAAAAATTACTTAAAATAATTTCTTCTAACTTCTCTTTAAAGGGCCCCTCTAGATTCCAAAACTCTTGAAAACTGTCCAGGCTTTTTCAATGCCTACTTCAAATTGGGGCCAAAATCAGATGTAATACTTCTTGGAAACCTGGTAAATGTGCTTTTCTCATTTCTAAGTAGTGAGTGTTTCATTTTGTCTTATTTATTTTTAACATCATTTCTTATTTACATTTTATCCCACCCCTTAAAAAAAACTAGGAAAATAAATTACCAGCCTAGGAATTTAATTTATTTTGAAAGTACCTTTATTCATCCATTCCAAGTCTAAAATATGGAAGACTAAAAACCCAAATAATAATGTTTTATTAAAATTCCTCTTTTCGAAATACCCAATACCCAGTATTCTGTTTGATGCATTCCATGTATTCACTATCAACAAAAATATATTTTTTCCATTTTATTACAGTATTTATTTTAAGAGGTGGTGCTACTCTCTGAGAAAAAGATGCTGAAATTCACAGATTTGAAAACATTTGGAGGACGTCAATATAAGATCATGGTGTACTCTTTGACAAGTTCAGCATTATCACAAAGTCTACAGCCTGGTCTTTCAGTTGTTGATGCTTCCATTTTTCCTTGTTTGATTGTTCCTTTTCCCAATCACCTTCAGCGAAAGTTACTAGTCCTAAGATCCTATCTCAGTCTTTTCCTATTCTACTAAACCTTAGAATTTTATACCCATGCTTTTAAAACTTTGAACTCCTAACTTAAAATTCTACAGTATTTGTTCATTTCTGTTTGTTTCAGGTTAGCCAATTGTGTGGTATTATTGAAAAAAAAACCTCATGTTATAATGAGAGATCAGGATTAAAGGCGTGGATCTAAAATTTACCAGCTTTATAAATTGAACAATTTATTTAACCTTGCTGAACTTTTTAGTTTCTTCATCTGTATAATGGAAAAATGGAAAAATGAAAAGTACCTATCTCATAATATTGTTGTGGATAGCAAGTGAAATAATATGTATGAAGGACCAAGGGGTAGTAGTGGCAATATTAAAGCTAAAAATGCTATTCTCCTTCCTTTTCTACTAGTTTCCTGTCCTCAACTAAAACTGGGTTTCACCTTTTTAGCAGCTGCTACAGTGTAATATACAATAGAATATGGCTATGCAACCTGAATTTTGTTGTTGTCAATGTTTTAAATAATCTAAAACAGTTGAAATTATGTGAAATGAGTTTTAAAGGAGGACTCCTAATTTCAATTGGTTTAGTTATTTATGATCATCTTTTTTAATGTTCTTTTAAAAAAGTCTTGAATTGACACTATTTATCCAGCAATAGCATTGACTAGTGAAGGAAAGCAATTGCAAGGAAAATGAGTACTAAGAGATTATTATTATGTCAAGATATAAATAAATGAAAATATGAGTGTATGTACATGCAGAGAACTGTACAGCAGAGAACAAAACCCCAGTGAAAGGGCATTTTGGCAAGTTCTTGGCACATCGTCATCTAATTACAAACCACTTTTTATTCTTCCTTACTTTTGCAAATATAAGTTTGTTTCACTCTGGTTTATCAAGAGGCTGTTAATATACAGGACAGACTCTATGGGGTAGAGACATAGATATGTGCATAACAGATTGAAGGAAATAATAATGACAGAAACAGCTCTGGCCTCCTATCTACTGCCTCAGGGACATCTTAATAGAGGTGAAAGAAATCCTTTTCTTTTTTAAAGCCATTTTAGGAAATGGTTATATTCCTCCAGGGCAGAACACGGAGGCAGATCAGGAAATATTTATGCAGAGGAGGGCTGTCTATAAAAACTGTAGAACATTAATAACAAGGGTTTGGAGAATTACCCTTATACCAACTCAAACTGGAGCAGGACATTGGCCACCACTGGTGTATATTGCAAGTCAGCATAGGCTCATGGCTGATAAACCAACTGTTGGAACAGAAACCAGTCTTTAAGAATTTCAATCATATAACCATTTACTTTTAAATAGTAACAGAAGTTTTAAGGAGTCTTTTTTTTTTTTTTTTTTTTTTTTTTTTTTTTGGTATGTGGATAGTTCCCTGGCCGGGAATTGAACCCAGGTCCCAGGCCGCAGCGCTGACAGCGCCAGCGCTGAAGCCTTAAGCCACTACACCACCAGGGAACTCCCTTAAGGAGTCTTAAGAGTCATAACCTGATGATTTCCATTGCCTAAGATACTCTCTGATAGTATTAATAATTGGTATGAAGAAGCCCTTTCACTCAGGGGTGTAGGAGGACAATGATACAGTATTGTGCTAAGTGCCTCTCAGTGGGATGAAAACCTGTTTTCTTTGACTCAGTTTTACAGCATCAAAGTCATATGGGCAAAATTGTAAAATATGACTTCAGTAATTTTATCCTATCCTCAGTTCGACATCTGATTTTCTGAGGATGGTAGCTACATATTGCTTTTTACCTTGCCATCCAAACAAACTTTGAGCTAGCTGTTACATATAATGGGAGATGATAAAAGAAACCAATTCATGTTAAAGAATTAATGAGACAGCTGTTTAATTTTCCTCTTCTTTCTGAAAGGGAAATTTCAGGCACTGGGATAGACTTTTGCACAAATATTTTTGAAGGTAGCCCTGAATCACTCTACACAAGTATTCATCTGGAATCTTGTCACTTGTCACAGTAACATCCTATTGAGACTGGTACAGAGGTACTTTACAGGAAGATAATTTAAATTTGAATTTGACTATGTGTCCATAAAGGAAAGGAAAATTTGACACAGAATGATAAACAACATTGAGGTACCCTCTTCCAGAGTGTGCCACTAATACATTTACTAAAACTATATACTTTAACAGAAATTGGTTAAATATTGCAACCAGTAACACAGTTTCTTATTTTATCATTTAATTTGAAAGGAGGAAATAGGAACACCTCTAGATAAAGTTAATGTGGTTTGATTAATCAAGAGAAGTACCTTCAATGCAAGTAAATATTACACTAACTCAAGCATAGGTTCTTGAACATTCTTTCTTTTTTGACCCTGTATCTTTTATACCAGAACCTGCTTATACACTTTGAAGTTGTTCAGAACCATTACTAGACATGACAACAATAGATATCAGATTCCTTGAGTAGGAAACAACTCTTTGGAGGTCTTACTCCTAGAAACCACAATGTGTGCAAATGTAAATGTATTTAAAATGCGCACACACACACATAAAGGGAAAGTCACAGTCCACAGATATCCTGTTCTGGTTTACTACTGCTACATAAAAATAAACCTCAAAACCTCATGACTTAAATCTATAGTAATTTGTTTAGTTTATGAGTCTGCAATTTGGGCAGGGCTTTGTAGGAAAATGTGCCAGGGCAATCAATCCACTTTCAATAGAGCTCACTCACGTGGCTGGCAAAGTGGTGCTATCTGTTGGCTGAGAGCTCTGCGGGGGCTAAAGGTCAAGGACTTCAGTTCATCATCACTTGGTTCTTTCCAGGAGCTATTTGGCTTACTCTTGACATGGTGGCTGGGTCTCAAAAGTGAGCATCCTTACAGACTCAGAAAGTTGATGTTGCCAGCTTAAACGCAGACTGAGTTTCAGAATCCAACACAGTGTTACTTCCTCCGTATTTTACTGCTCAAGCAGTCACAGAGCCCAAGTTCAAAAAGAAAAAGCATATACTCTACCTTTTGTTGGGAAAAGAGGTCACAGATCTGGGCTACATATTTTAAAATATTGCATAGCTCTTCTATAAACTCCCTTGATAAAATCCACTACTTGACATAAAAGAGGATTTAATGTACAGAAGCTTTCAGAAACAAGTTCACTCTTTAAAATCTAGTATGAATCATTTAAAAAATATTTATAATATTGTTTATTTTTCTTTATTGATACTACATTATTCTTAATACCATCAGAGCCACTGTTGTGATTTTTACCTGATTTACCAGAAGAGGTTAATTTATTAGGTGATGGTAAATCACCCTTTCTGGAAAATGACTTCACCCTGGCAAACCACTTAAGCAATATTTCATATTCCTTTGTAATAATCTGAAAGAGTTAATGCACCCATTGAAGGGCTAACAAACAAGTACCATTAGGAAGGGTCTTAGGTGCTGAAAAAATCGGATTCACTATGTAAAATGGTGCATGAACTCCCTATTCTGGAGCACTTTCTGAAGCAAATGAAAATTTTGTGCTTGCATTGAGTCTCCTAAACAGATTATTGAAGATGGATTAAAAATCTTGACCAAACGACTTAGAGAAATAAAGAAGAAAAACAGATGTTCCAAATTTGAACATACACCTTAAACATCTATTCTTTTAGTCCCATATATAGGTTTTTTAATAATTTGAAAATAAACAAAACCTCTGACTTTGCATGTGTGTGGGGAGTTTGGGACTTTAGGTACATGTATTTGAAATTCTTTTGCATAAATCTGCATATGTTTACATGCAATGACAGACATACTGCCACTTCCCAAATGTGGCTAGGATAATTTAATCTTCTGCAACATTTTGCATAGCATATGTAGTTGTAATATGCTCAGTAACATTACCTGAATATATGTAAAGTGCACTTAGCTCATGCTTATATAGTTCTCATATCAAAAGATATAGTTAGAACTGAGATAACATTTTGCAGTTTTACTCTGCATTTAAACAACTCAAACCAAATTATCCATAAAATGAACTTTTGTAAAATTTAAATTAAACTACTTCTAGATTTGCTTATTGTACATTTTTTGAGCTAATTTGTATTCTCTAGCTATGTTCTTGGTTTTTCTTTACAGTTATTACATTTGATTTTTAAGTTATGCAACATGGTGAGTTGGAGATTTTGTAAATTGTAACAGGGATTAGGAGAGCATTTACTCCAAAACAGTAAAACAAACAGTACGCAGTAAAAATAATAAAAAACAATATTGGCCTACGCACATTATCTTTGAAAATATGATGCCAATACATTTTTTAAAAGGGAAATATTTTCAAATTTATTGAATCATGCAGACATGGTGCTTTAAATTTTTGTTGTTAGAAGCATACCTTCTGTCACTATAACTCTTTGATTTGTAAGTTGACTCTTTGTTACAAATTCCTTAATTTTAATAAATGTTTAATTTTTCTTTACCTAGGACTTATACAAGGGCTATCTGGAAAGTATCCAGCCATGTGTATAAAAAATAGAGGCATTTATGACTCTATTTTTTTCAGACAGTCCTTACGTGTCTATTGTACAAATTATAAAAAATCCACGTAAGCGAAAAGAACCCCAAAAATACCTCTAGTCCTGACATCTGTTAATAGTCTACCCCATTTTTTCTTTCATTGTCTTACTTTATTTGTACAAAGTATCATAGAGTTTTTTTTCACTAAATAATGCATATTAAATGTTTTCCTATGCTATTTAAGTATTCTATAATACCTTGTTTACTGGCTGTATAACTTTTAATTCCCACTTTTTTTAAAGCTACTTCCTTGGATGCTCTCTCTTTTATGCATTACCTTTAGTCAGAGATAATTTCTAAATAAACATATCTTTTTCAGCCTTTAAACTAATTTTAACCAAGAGTCAAAGTGGCTCTTCATTTGTTCATCAGTTGCTCCCTTCTAGTCAGTCATCCTCTCTTCTTGCAGGACTGGAGGTTTCTGTAATGAATGTGTGTTCCTCCTTCATTCCTGTTATTAGTCTTCATTTTTGTCATTAGTATTTCAATAGCACCTACACTGAAAACGTAATAATGCATTATTTCCCTTGTTCATAAATACAGAGTTGTGTTTTGTAGGTGGATTATTTAAAAACCAATAAGCCTCACATTTATGCAGGGCGAAGATGAAAATTTAAAGCCCCTATCATTTTATTTTATAAATTAGATCCTAAACTGTCAGAGAGTTAACACAGATTTTTTTATACCTAGAAAACCTGATTAGTTTATGACTCTATTTAATAAACACCTCTAACAGCCTTGTTACTTTTGGAACTAAAGCTAAAGTTCTAAGTGTGGCACAATAGCCCCTCCATTATCTGCCCTGCCTCACTCTCCAGCTTCTCTTTCCAACATTGTCTAAGCCACAAATCCTCTACTCGTGTCAAAGCAGCTGAAGTAAGTAGGGTGCTCTTTCTTCTTGGAATATCTTTCCTTCTGTTTTCACTTGGCTATTGTCCTCTCTTCCTTTAAGATTTAGCTCAGGCTTGTTCTCCCAAAGAAGCAATCCTTGACCTTCTTATTGTGAGTTAGGGTCCCTTTCTCTGTGAGCTGCATTGCTCTGTTTTTATGTTGCATTTGTTTCTTTAGCTGTGAGCTTCTTGAGGGCAGGAATGAGGAAGAAGCTTAGTTTGCTTGTGCCTTTAAACACAACATCTTCAGATGTGTGGTTATGTTGGTGGCCCTACAGATGGCCCTCTTGGGCTCTCTTAGATTCTTTCCTAAAATAATTTGTGCATGTGCAAATCTATTCTCTCTGTTTCTGCGTATTAGAGAGCACATGTGTGACAGAACCCAAAGGCTTTGTTGTTGCTATCCACAATCTAGCCCTGGGTAATAAGTATGCTCTGTGCTACATATGGAATCCTCAGTTATTTAGCCTCATGTCTGTGGCTGAAGAATCCACAGGTGACACTTGTTAGTGTGCGTCATTCATTCATGTAGTCCCTGTCTGTACCATACCTAACAGGCACCAGGAACAATGATAAGCATTGGAAACAAAGAGCTGTCATTGCTCAGGCAGCACTAGCCATTTACCCCTAGTGGATTTTGGAGGTTTGCCTTTGTCCTACCACATTTTTTTCTTTGTTGGCTATTTTTATTTCTGTGCTATTAATCAGTGAGATCCTGGGAGCTATGGAATATAATGAAAAACATTCCTGCCCTTGAGATGCCTTCAAAAGAAATGGGGGTGGGAGTGCAAAAGAATAATGTGCACATGGGGCACAAGAGACAGATAAACATTTTAGAGATTCTGGTAATGTAAGCAATAAGATCAACTAATATTTAATAGCTACCTCATATAGTTGTAAGGATTAAATTAGTTAATATATATAAAACACTTGGAAAGTGACTGGAAGTGTCAAGTGCTTTATAAGTGCTTGCTATTATTACTGTTTACTAATTATATGATAGGTGCTATTGCATTTTGCGTATATGATTCTTAAATACTTCTCATGCAAATCCGTATGTTACCCTATGGAATTGCTATATTGTTATTGTTCCCAATTTATAAATTAGGAAATTGAGGCTTAGAGACTTAAGTAACTTATTATATTACAGGTTATCTAGAATTTATGTCTCTTCCCTCTCAAATTACTTACTTTTCCACTGCAGAGAGCTGCCTCAAATTTATCCAACAGTTAGAAACCCTTTGATTCTGTTACTCTAAAGTTAACCCTAAAATGATTTTACTTCATATTTATTCAAAGTACTAAGTGCTCTTAGTTGTAGATAAATAGAGGGCAATAACGTCAATGAGACCTAAGAAAAGTGGTAGAACATTTTCCTTTTAATTTTCTATTCACTTAATTTTTTAAACCTCACTTGCTTCTAGTAAAGGTCACATACAGTTCACTGTTCAAGTGAATGGTTATTTTAAAATACTGTATTCAAGTCTCTTCTAAGTCAACATACAATTAATTTTAGTATTTGTATTGATAATTTTCCTTAGCAATGATAAATTAACTCTTTAAATCAAAGCTGTAGAAGTTGAGTATTGACTGTAGTGAATAATAAAGCCTCTTTAATTCCTTCCAACAGCATCTAAAAAGTTGTAAATTTTTAAATCTATACCTCTGTGGGTGGGGAGTTCAGTTATATTTAAATGTAAATTACAAATCTATAGCTATTGAAGAAAAATGTTTAAATAACGTTATTATTATCATCAGTGTTTTTCTAGTTACATCTTCCTACTAGAAAGGCTCCCTTAAAGGTTGGTTTAAATGCAATTTTAAGTGTTATCCTTCACATCACTTTGAGCTTTTCTGACAGGACTAATTATTCACATCTCTGTTCCCTCCAAATTGTAAGACAATTGAGAAGTTAATGTAAGAGTCAAACAGAGACTTAACTACTGTGACCATTACAATACAATCAGAACATGTCATATGACAGATTTAAAGCTAAATCAGATTTAGCTCTGAATTAACTTCACTAACCTAGTCTACATAAGAACTCTACCTCATCTCTTCAAGGGTCATGGTCTGTCCCACAGGACGCTGGAGGGAGAGGAGATGGCACTTTACTTCTGGGTAGGCAGTTACAAAGGGAGGCCGAGCTATGCATGCTTAGAAACCCTCTTCTTAACCCTCAAATCAGATAATTTCATTGCTACTCTATTAGAGTTGATGAGGGAGGAAAGAGTAAGTGATGGGCTTGGAAGGTTGCATAGGGGAAGAGAAGAGCAGAAGATGTCTCCAGTATTTTTTAGGAACTCTTATAATCTGAGGAAAGGACATGGGGCAAATGATAGGGCACTTCCCTATACATATTTATATATATATATATATATATATATATATATATATATATATATATATATAAATTTTGAAAAGATCTAAAAATGGCCAAAGTATTATGTCGTATAATGTTATAATAGTCACCTAGTGGGAAAGACAGACTTTTAAAGAACCCATTACATTGGAAAGAATTAAATGCAGTAAATTAAATGAAATAGAGAAGCACAAGATTCTATAAGAAGTATTAGGGAGGCCCTTATTCACTTTAGGAGGATGGAAAACTTGGGAAGATTTTCCAGAAAAGGAACTATAATACCTGAAATGTCAATGTAGACCACCACCAGGTAATAAAGAGTTGCTTTAGTCATGATGGCCTGTAGATTAGGGTACTTACAGCCCGGGAAAGATTTAGTATGCAAAGTCATCTAAGAAGTTACTATTTAGAAAAAATCACATAGTTCAACCCACAATTCAATGTTGAAACATGATAAGAATGAAATTAGAGAGGCCGATAGGAGCTAGATCATGTAGGTGCTGTACATTATGTTAAGAAGTTCCTGTTGGTTGGAAATGTGGTCATGGCTAGACTTAATGAATGGTCATACCTTGGAATGGTCATACTTGAGATCTCTTGATATCTACGTGGAGAATACATTGTAGGCCATGGTCAGGGAGCCGAGAAACTTTAAATAAACATTTGTAGAAATCTAGATAAGAACAAATGAAGGTGGGGAGGGACCATTTTTGAGAAATATTAAGGCAGTACAATTTATGAAATAAGTAGAAAGTATTTAGGTAAATTATTGAGTGTGGAGTTAATATAGGGAGAGAACATGATTTATCAAGATATGTGATACTTTGTACTTAGCTCCTACATAATATACAAGGGTTATGACACCTTACTGAGTTGTTTGTACAGTGCTGCCAATGTAAGTGCACAGGGGCAAGTTCACATCGTAATGGCCAGATTTGGGGATGACAACAGCTCTGTTGGCCATTCCAGAAAAAGAGTTCTAAAATTGCTTTGAAGTGTGGACTTAGGTGCTGGCATCGGTACGTAGCTCCCCAAGGTTTGTACTTCAAAGGTGACTGTAGTGATACTCAGCAATGAGGTATGTAGTATGTTTTCTAAGATGAGTTCAGAAAATTAATTGACCTCATATTAAATTTTGTTTCTTATCTGCTTACTTTATGCACTCTCCTAAGTATATTACCAACATTTTTTTTTCTGGGATATAAAGAACTAAGAGATTTTCATGGTAAAACATAATGAAATTTGCTAACTGAACAGTCTCTCTGGATCTGTTTTTGAGAATCTGAATGTGGATGAGTAGAAGAGAATATGAGATATTATTTATATTTTTGTTTTAGTATCTAAGTCCTCCAATTGCACTGTGACAGACAAGAATCTTTTAGTAGCTGTAAAAAGCTAACCAGTAATAGTGGTATTTTTGTTTCAGCAGCAGCATTTGTATTTATAGCATTTACATTACATACAACCCAATGGTATCTCTATTTTTTTTTCTATGGTTACATTCTCAGGGAAGTTGCTAAATTTATACTTTGGGGATCTGTGCCTTTATGTGTAAGAGTGTGTGTGTGTGTGTGTGTGTGTGTGTGTACATATAAAATTTACCTTCAGCAGATATATTAAAATATTTTTCTTATTCTATTAATGGGAACATTTGATTCATATATATTCTTGTGCTTATTCCCCTTTGATGAGAAAAAAAAAATTGAACAAAACAAACACAAACCATAAAACATGGTTCAAAGTCATACAATATAGTGCTTGCCAGATTTATTTGCCTGTCTGGCCGGGCTTTCTTTTCTCCTTCTACATCCCTACTTTAGGAACTTACTTTGACTCTTCATCTTTTACAATAAAACAAAGATGCACAGATTACTATGGGAAACAGTTGGAGGGGCATGTTACTCAGCTCAGGAGATGGCAAACTGAGGAAAGTGTCTCAGAAGAGACACTGTAATATCTGAGTAGTGAAGGTCAGTGTAGGAGAATACCACGTAATGAAGAGTTGTGGAGGCAATAGTGGTCAGCATGAACCTGCACTGAGACAAGAGTTAAATAATTTTTCCAACAGTAATCTGCTTGCTCATATTGTGCTTAATAGATTATTCCTTGATACATATAATACAAAATAACAGATCCCATCTCTTTCTGATTACTCTTTTGAGCAGGGAAGTGGAGACTTGGGAGCTGTTGTGAGTGAACATTTTATTCCAGATAGCTTAGAAAGTAGAAAACTGGCCAAAACTAATAGAAGAATGCATCATATCTGTGGAATGAATTAGAGATTAGCGATAGAGAAGGGTCCTTTCTATGTTCTCTACACTATTCCCATGTCTGATTTCAGTTCATTTTTAAGATTCAGCTGCATCCTGCCCAGGGGTTTCATAAGACACAAAATATTCTTAAGAATACACACACTAAAAGCTCAGTCAGTTTTGTATTACCCCCAAACAAGAGTTCTATGTATCACAGATAGAACACAGTTAAGTTTTCTTTGGCATTGTTGAATGGGCTGCCAGAAATGACAGATAAAAATAAAACATGCTTAATAATAATGTGATATGCCTATTTCTTCCTTTCTTTCTTTCTTTCTTTTTTACAATTAAAAAAAAATTCAATTGCATTTGACATGCAATATTAGTTTTAGGTATAAAACATAGTGATGTCATTTATATAACTTACAAAGTCATCACCTTGATAAATCTGGTACCCATCTGACACCATACATGGTTATTACAATGTAAGTATTATTGACTGTATGCATGGCACATGGGGGATGGGGAGCCATATTGTACTTTACATCCCTGTGACTATGAATTTGTACTTCCTAATCTTTTCCCCTTTATCACCCACCCTCCAACCCCACTCCCATCTGACAGCCATCAAAATATTCTCTGTATCTGTGAATCTGTTTGTTTTTGTTGTTGTTGTTGTTATTTTGTTATCTATCTTCCACAGATAAGTAAAATCATATGACATTTGTCTTTTCTTTGTCTGGCTTACCACACTTAGTATGATACCATTTAGTTTTGACCAAGTTGTTGCAGATGGCAAGATGTCATTATTTTTATGGCCGAGTAATATTCCACCACATATATGTACCACCTTTTTTTTTTTACATTCAATACTAATTTTTTAATTAATTATAGGTGGACAGCATAGTGGTTAGACATTTATATAATTTAAAAAGTGATCCCCTGACTAGTCTAATACCCACCTGGCACTATGCATAGTTATCACCATATTATTAACTGTATTCCCTATGCTTTACTTTACATCTCTATGACTGTTTTCTAACTACCAATTTGTACTTCTTAATCCTTTCACCTTTTAATCCTGCCCCCAACCCTCTCCCAGCTATCACCTCAACAAATATAGTACTCGTCTGACACTATACATAGATATTACAAAATTGACTATATTCCTCATGCTATACCATACATCTCCTTAACTACTTTGTAACAGCCAATTTGTGCTTCTTAACCCCTTTCTGTTTTCACCCACACCCTTGACACCCCTCCCATCTGGCAACCATCCAAATATTTTCTATATCTGAGTTTGTTTCTCTTTTGTTTATTTTTTTTCTTTTTTTTTTTTTGTTGGGGGTGGGGGGAATTTTGCCTCCTTTTAAAATGTTTTATTTATACAAAATACTCAGAAACATACAATAAAAAGACATGTACACACAATTTGATGTGTTTATAAAATGTTAATTATTTAGCTAGATTAAGATGTGATTGCAGAATATTTCCAATGCACAACCAGGGGTGTGTATCAGAATTACTGGAAGAGTTTTTTAACTACGTAAGCTCGGGTCTTACCCCTAGGATTCTAATTCAATAAGCCCAGGGTGGAGACTAAGAATCTTTATTTTCATAGAGAATCCTAGATGATTTTTAATTTATTTTTCTTTTCAAAGCAACTGTATGGGTGCATTAGTCAGGGATCTCCAGAGAAACAGAACCAATAGGAGGTATACAGAGATGTATAAATAAATTTATTTTAATGGAATGGCTCACACAGTTGTGGGTGCTGGAATAAGAATTGTCTTGGGCCACACATAAAATACACTAACACTAGTGGTAGCTGATGAGCTAAAAAAAAGGCCTGTACATAATTTTCGTAATATTTTAAGAAAGTTTATGAATTTGTGTTGGGCCGCATTCAAAGCTATCCTGGGCCACAAGCGGTCCATGGTCTGCAGGTTGAACAAACTTGCATGATTACAGCATTCATTTGGCTAGCAGAGCTTGAGAATGATCAAAATTATCTAGAGAAATAACTATAGATACAAGCAACCGAATGGATGAATCTCCAAACATTATGCTAAGTGAAAGAATCCAGGTACACAATGCACATTGATGGATGAATGGATACCAAACTGTGATATACAGGGGCTGTCTGGAAAGTATCCAGCCAAATAATAGGAAAAATAGAGGCATTTATAGCTGGATTTTTTCCAGACAGCCCTTCTATACATACAAGGGAATATCATTTAGCCTTAAAAAGGAAGGAAATCCCAACACAGGCTGTAACATAGGTGCATCTTGAAGACATTATGCTAAGGGAAATAAGCCAGTCACAAATGGATAAATACTACAGAATTCTACCTATAGGCACTATCTAAGGTAGTCAGACTCATCGGGATGGGATGTAGAATTGTGGTTGTCAGGGAAGGGGGAGGGGCAGGATAGGGAGGTAGAGTTTAGCTGGTAGAGTTTCAGTGGGGGGAGATGAAGTTCTAGTATTTTTTTTCTTTAGATTTCACATATAAGCGAAATCAAATTGCATCCATCTTTCTCTGTCTGACACTCCACTTAGCATAATACCCTCCATGTCTTTTGATTGGTGTTTTTGATCCATTTTAATGAAAGGTAATTGTTGTTAGATATGTAGCTATTCCAATTTTATTCTTTATAATTTTGCTTTTTTAATTTTCCATTTTAAAGTAGTCCCTCTGACATTCTTTGTAATGCTGGTTTGGTGGTGATGAACTCCTTTAGCTTTTTCTTGTCTGAGAAGCTTTTTATTTGTCCTTTGATTTGAATGATTGCCTTGCTGGGTAGAGTAATATAGGTTGTAGTTCTTTGCTTTTCATCATGTTGAGTATTTTCTGCCACTCCCTACTAGCCTGCAAAGTTTCTGTTGAGAAATCAGCTGACAGTCTTATGGAAGCTCCCTTATAAGTTACTAGTTGCTTTTTTGTCTTGCTGCTTTTAGGATTCCCTCATTGTCTTTAACCTTTGCCATTTTAATTACAATGTGTCTTAGTATGGGCCTGTTTGGTTTTATCTTGTTTGAACTCTCTGCTTCCTGGGCTTGTATGTCTATTTCTTTTGCCAGTTTAGGGAAGTTTTTAGTCATTATTTCTTCAAATAGGTTCTCAATTTTGTGATGTGAATGTTATTATGCTTGATGTTGTCCCAGAGCCCCTTAAACTGTCCTTATATTTTTGGGTTCTTTTTTCTTTTTGCTCTTCTGATTGGATGTTTTCTGCTACCTTGTCTTCCAAATCTCTGACTTGATCCTCTGCTCCATCTAGTCTTCTAGTTATTTCTTCTGTTGTTCTGAATTTCAGTTATAGTATTCTTCATGTCCAACTGGTTCTTTTTTAATGGTCTCTCTCTCTCCTTTTTTATGCTTGCTACCTCTCTGTTGAAGTTTTCAGTAAGTTCCTTGAGCATTTTTATAACCATTGTTTTGAGCTATGTATCTGATAGGGTGCTTGCCTCCATCTCACTTAGTTCTTCTGGAATTTTTACTGTACTTTTATTTGAAATATGTTTTTTTGTTTCCTCATTTTCAATGCCTGTCTGGGTTTGTTTCTGTGTTTTAGGTAGTTCTGCTACATCTCCCAGTATTGCTGGATAGTGTTATGTAGTAGGTGTCCTGTCGGGCCCTGGCACTGTCTCCCTGGTCACCTGCACTGAGTGCTCCTGTAGACTCTGGTTTGATGCCAATGATGTTCCTGGAGCTACTCAGCAAAAGTTTCAGAACACACCAATGCCAGTCACCAGCCTGGGAACTGTGGACTTAAACAGTTTTCCAAGGAAGATTGCAATGTGGTGGGGCTGGCTGCTCACCAGAGAAAGTGCCTCTGGAGTTGGTGGAGTTGGGTGAGGTGGGGTCCCAGTGAGTCAGCAGGATGGAGCAAGTGGAGCTCACCAGATCAATCAGGTTCAGAAGTGGCCATGTGGGTGGGGGCAACACAGAAAAGATGGCACCCACCAGCTGACTTCATGGGAGTGGGACCCACCCAGGAAAAATGGTGATTGTCCTCCAGCCCTTACCCCAAAGCCACACACCTAGGTCTGCCCCACCATATACCTCCAATGCCCCCTGAGTCACTGTCCCTCTGCCACAGCCAGGGTGAGTACCCACGAGTGACTGTCTGTGCAGGCACTTTAAGGGGGTGGGTTGGATTTCGCATAGCCTTCCATTCCACCCAAATGGCCAGAGTCCCCACTGTTTTTCAAAATTAGATGTTGTGGAGCTCCTCCTCCCAGTGTGAGTGCTCTGGGATGGGGAGCCTGGTATGGGGCTGAGGTCCCTCACTTCTCCAGTGGAAACCTCCAGGGCTGAAATACCTCTCCTCATTCTCTACCACCACCAGAAGTTTGACTCCTTTTGCATCTGTGCCCCTCCTACCAGTCTCGATGTGACCTCCTCTCATTTGTAAACTTAGTTATAAAACTTCTGTTCAGCTAGAATTCAGATGGTTCTCCAGGTTGTTTCTTCTATAATTTATTCATAATTTTTATTTGTTCACAGAATGAATCAGGCACAGTGTTTACCTACTGTACTGTCTTGGATCTTTCCTGTGACACATCTTCTTTAAAGCTCTTTCCCACATTGTTTTCGATTGAAAATACTTTCATCAAAGTATTATGAGTTCCAAGTTATAACATTTCTCAAAGAAAATCAGGGTGGGGGTGGGGATTAAGTGGTTGTGCCAAAGAATTCAGTTAGAAGAGTTAGGAATAAGATCTCAATAAAATCACTATGAACCCAACTTGTTAAACAAAGGTGTAACCTCTGAACCACAATAAAATTTACAAGAGTGAAAAGTAAGTTTATAATACTAAGGAAAGGAAGAGCAGAAAATACACTGTTGACCAGGTTATTTCATGGAGTTTATGGAAATAAGGCAACAATAGGATCCCTTATGTGGGATGAATATAGACAAGAAAACCACGGGGAGAAATGTTAGCAATTTTGGGAGGTAGGTGTTGTGGATAACCTCTTTCCAATTGATATATACTCAGCTTGCCTCAATTTTAGCTTTCAAAGTAATAATGGATCCAGTGAACTAAATACTATCAATAGGGATTAAATGTAATGGATAATTTAGAATATTTATTGAGCAATATTAGGTACTAAAGTCACTTGGATATGTAACACCCTAACCCAGAATCATTTTTAGAGTGGTGAGTATTTCATATGTCATAGAAAACTCATGAGTGGGGTTTATGGGTTCTCAAACATTATACGAGAGGAGATGTGAGTTTCTTGAGCATAGGACAGAGAATATGGTTTGATGTCTTTATAATCCTAGCAACTGGTTTGATATCTTGCTCAAGATAGGCACATAGTATGTATTTGGTAAATGAATGGATATGGATGTTTATTTCTGTATCCTATGTAGAGAATACCATCAGATGATTATTGGAAAGAGCAGACTTGCATTATATTTGATTTAGAAAAGGAATTTATTACACACCTGTTGAGTTACTCAAAGTGTTTGTAAGACTGGAAAACCAATTCTTAGATTATAGGATTAGGAACAAAGGCAAAAATAACAAAGCAGTCCTGGCCCTGTGAGAATATTATTGCACCAGTGGTGAATATTATTCATTGCAGCTTACCCTTCAACTGATAAAAGAAACTGGATGCCACTTTTACCACCAGCTATTTTATTTTCCCAGACATGTGCAAAAAGCATGGGGGCAGAGCAAGTTGCTTAGTGTATGTCTGAAGTCTGAGTAGATTTATCTGATTGGAGGAGCCAAAGACATATTCCCTAAGCATAAGAGAGATATCTCAAAAAGAGGAAGAAAGGGAATATAGAACCAAAAGGATTGAAGGAATTCTGCAAGAACTATCTGACTCCATGACACAAAACATCAGGATAATAGGATTAGAAGAAGGAGCAGAGCATTCTACAGAGAGCATACTCAAACAAATGGTAGATGAGAACTTTCCAAACCTATGGAAAGATCTGGAACCCCAAATTCAAGAAGAAACCAGGTCCCCTAGATACCAGGACTCTAGCAGATCTTCTCCAAGACACATAGTATAAAGATGTCCAAAACTAAAGACAAAGAGATAATTCTCAAGGCAGCCAGGGAAAAAAGAATTATAACCTTTAGAGGAAAACCCACCAGGCTGGCATCAGACTTCTCAGCAGAAACTCTACAAGCCAGAAGGGAGTGGAATCAAATATTTAATACTTTAAAAGAGAGAAACTTCCATCCAAGAATAAATTATCCAGCAAAATTATCTTTCCGATATGAAGGTGGAATGAAGACCTTCTCAAACACACAGAAGCTGAAGGAATTTACCAGCACAAGGCCGGCAAGGAGCACACAGAAGCTGAGGGAATTTGCCAGCACAAGGAGGCTCTTCAACCTGAAACAAAAATATCAGGAAAAATGGAATAGGGTTGGGGCAAGAAGAAAGAAACAAAAACAAAACAAAAAAAGTAATGGCCACAGGAAATCCTCATATATCGATCATCACTCTAAATGTCAATGGACTGAACTCACCAATAAAAAGACACAGAGTAGCAGACTGGATTAAAAAACAAAACCTATCCATGTGATGTCTCTAAGAGACACACCTGAGCCATAAGGACACACACAGACTCAGAGTGAAAGGATAGGAAACAATACTCGAAGCAAATAGTAACAAGAGAAAAGCAGGAGTTGCCATACTGATATCTGATGAAATAAACTTCAGGTTAAAAAAGATAGCAAGAGACAAAGATGGATACTACATAATGATAAAAGACACAATACAACAACAAGAAGATTTGACCCTAATTAATATATATGCTCCCAATCAGGAAGCACCAAGATATACAAAGCAACTACTGACAGATCTGCAAGGAGAAACTGACAAAAACACAATCATTGTGGGAGACTTAAACACCATGCTAACAGCCATGGACAGATCCTCCAAACAGAAAATAAATAAGGAGATATCAGCTCTAAATGACACATTACAGCAATTGGACATAATTGACATTTACAGGACACTTCCTCCAGCAAAGAAAGACTATACTTTTTTTTCTTGTGCACATGGAACATTCTCAAAGATAGACCATATGCTGGGACATAAAAGTAGCCTCAGAAAATTCAAGAAGATTGAAATTATATCAAGTGTATCCTCAGACTACAAAGCTTTGAAATTGGAGATAACTACAAAATGAAAGCAGGAAAAACCACATATACATAGATACTAAACATCATTTTATTAAAAAATGACTGGATAAAAGAAGAAATAAAAGAAGAGATTAAAAATATATATATAAACTAATGACAATGAAATTACAATGTATCAGTATTATTGGGACACAGCGAAAAGGGTAATTAGAGGGTAATTTATATCATTAAAGGCCTATCTTAAGAAAGAAGAAAAATCACAGGAAAACACCGTAGCTCCCATCTTAAGGAACTAGAAAAAGGAGAGCAGACAAAACCCAATGTCAGCAGAAGGAAAGAAATAATAAAAATTAAAGCAGAGCTAAAGCAATTAGAGAACAGAAAGACAATAGAAAAAATTAATATTAGAAAGAGCTTGTTCTTTGAGAAAGTCAAGAAAATTGACAAACCCCTGGCTTGACTAATCAAAGGGCAAAAGGAAAAAAACCCAAATATCCAAAATTAGAAATGGAAAGGGAGAAATTACCACTGATACCACAGAAATAAAAAGGATTATAAAAAATCTTATGAAGGACTTTATGCCACTGAATTTAACAACCTAGAAGAAACGGACAAGTTCCTAGAAACTTATAGCCTACCTCGACTGAACCAAGAACTCGATAATCTAAACAGACCTATTAATACCAAAGAAATTGAAATGACTATCCATAATCTCCCTAAAGGCAAAATCCCTGGACCAGATAGTCTCACTGATGAGTTCTGCCAAACATTCAAAGAAAAATTAACACCTATCCTCCGCAGAATCTTCCAGAAAATTGAAGAAGAAGCAATAGTTCCTAACTCATTCTATGAGACCAACATTGCCCTACTACCAAAGCGTGGTAAAGACGACACAAAAAAAGAAAACTATCTACCAATATCTCTGATGAACACAGATGCAAAAATCCTAAACAAAACATTAGCAAATAGAATACAACAATACATTAAAAAAATTATACATCATGATCAAATGGGATTCATCCCGGGAGCACAAGGATGGTTCAACATACGAAAATCAATTAATGAGATACACCACATAAACAAAATAAAAGATAAAGATCATATGGTCATATCTATTAATGCAGAAAAAGCTTTTCACAAGATACAACATTCATTTATGATCAAAATACTAAATAAAATAGGTATAGAAGGAAAGTATGTCAACATAATGAAAGCCATATATGACAAACCCTTGGCTAACATCATACTGAATGGGGAAAAGCTGAAGCCTATTCCCTTAAAATCAGGGACAAGACAGGGATTCTCCTGGTCACCACTGCTATTTAATATAGTACTGGAAGTTCTAGCCACAGCAATCAGGCAAGAGGAAGGAATAAAAGGTATCCAAATCGGGAAAGAAGAGGTCAAATTGTCACTATTTGCAAATGATATGATTCTTTGTTTAAAAAAATTCCAAAGATTCCATCAGGAAACTGTTAGAAAAAATAAATAAATACAGTAAAGTCACAGGATACAAACTCAATGTACAAAAATCAAGAGCATTCCTATATACAAACAATGAATCCTCAGAAAAAGAAATGAGGGAGTCGATTCCTTCTGCTATCACAACAAATAGAATGAAATACCTGGGAATTAACAAAGACCGTGACAGACTTATACACAGAAAACTATAGACATTTTTGAAAGAAATTGAAGTAGACATTAAAAAGTGGAAAAATATCCCCTGTTCATGGATAGGAAGACTTAACATTGTTAAAATGGCCATTCTGCCCAAAGCAATCTACAGATTTAATGCAATACCCATCAAAATCTCACAATCATACTTTTGCGAAATAGATAAAAGAATTATCAGATTTATATAGAACCATAAAAGACCTCGAATTGCCAAAGCAATATTACATGAAAAGAATAAGGCTGGTGGCATTACACTCCCTTACTTCAAGTTATATTACAAAGCATCAATAGTCAAAATAGCTTGGTATTGGCAGAAAAACAGTAACATAGATCCATGGAACAGTACTGAAAACTCAGAAAGAAATCCACAAATTTATGGACAGATAATTTTTGATAAAGGAGCAAAAAACATGGAATGGGGAAAAGAGAGCCTCTGTAGTAGATGTTGCTGGGAAAAATGGAAAAACATATGCAAAACAATGAACCTGAACTCTGAATTCTCACCATATACAAAAACTAACTCAAAATGGATTAAAGACCTTCATGTAAGACCTGCAACAATAAACTGTATAGAAGAAAACATTGGTACTAACCTTATAGACTTAGGGCTCAAGGAGGACTTCATGACCCTGATATCAAAGGCAAGGGAAGTAAAAGCAAAAGTAAATGAATGGGACTGTATCAAACTAAAAAGCTTCTGCACAGCAAAGAAACCATCAACAAAGCCAAGAGACAGCCAACTGAATGGGAGAAAATATTTGCAAATAACACATCAGATAAGGGTCTAATATCTAAAATATATAAAGAATTAATATGACTTAACAACAAAAAAACAACCAACCCAAATAAAACGTGGGCAGAAGAACTAAACAGACACTTTTCCCACGAAGAAATACAAATGGCCAGCAGACATATGAAAAAATGCTCATCCTCATTAGCTATCAGGGAAATGCAAATCAAAACCACAATGAGATATCACCTCACACCTGTGGAAATGGCTACTGTCAGCGAGACAAGAAATAAGAAGTGCTGGAGAGGATGTGGAGGAAAAGTAACTCTTGCACACTGATGGTGGTACAACCACTGTGGAAGACAGCGTGGAGATTCCTCAGAAAATTGGGAATGGAGTTACCATGTGACCCTGCAGTCCCCCTTCTGGGGATCTACCCAAAAATCTTCAAAGCCTTTATCTGCAAAGACTCATGTACCCCAGTGTTCATTGCAGCACTGTTCACGGTGACCAAAACATGGAAACAACCAAAGTACCCGCAACAGATGACTGGATAAAGAAGCTGTGGTACATATACACAATGGAATATTACTCAACTATAAGAAAAGATGAAATATTGCCATTTACAACAAAATGGATGGACCTGGAGATCATCATGCTTAGCGAAATAAGCCAGACAGAAAAAGCAATAAACTGTATGACTTCTCTCATATGTGGAATATAAAACTGAAAGCAACAAAGGGAAAAAAAATGAACAAATAATCCATGGACACAATTAATAGTTTGGTGTTTATCTGGGGATGAGTCGGGAGGGGAGGGGCGAATGGGGAGGTGGTGAGAGAGGAGGAAGGGGAAACTAAATATATGATGATGGGAAAAGAAGTCACATTAGGTGGTGAACTTAAGATACAACAAGTTGACATTGTGCTGTAGAATTGTATGGCTGGAACCTATGTAATCCTTGCTAATGTTTGTCACCCCAATAAGTCTAACAATAAATATAAATTTTAAAAAAAGAGAATATAAATTTGTATAATTCATATGGCAGTAGTTAAATTAACAAAATACATTAAAATCATGGAAGAGTATATTAAAATTATATATTTTTGACTGAGTACTTCCACTCATGAGAATTTATGCTAGAGTTCTATTTATCTCTATACGAAATTGCAAATATACAAGGCAATTTATTCCAGCAGTGTTTATATTAGTATGAACTATATGAAATCAACATTTTATGTGGATCAAACATGGTTGAATGTTGACAGTTTTATATGGTTGTGCTTGTAATAGCAAATGGTTGAAGTAAATGTTCATCAATAGGAAGTGGTTCAATAAATTATACTACATTAAGGCAAGTAATTGTATGAAAATAAAGATAACCTGTTCATAGCCCTACACAAGGATTGCTCTATATGTTTTTTATGGGAGAGGACCAAGATTTTTAACAATTTTTATCATATACAGTATTTTTTGTAAAAATTAAGGAAATTAATAGTATATGTTATATTTAAGTGCATAAGCATAAAACACACTTAAAATTTGTAATAGTTAGTTTTTGGGAGGAAGGAGGTAGAGCTTGTGCATGTGGCCGTAGCATAGCATTTGGATGTGAGATTTCATCTGGAACTGTGAAATGTATAACATTCATGGGGAAGGGCAATTGTGTGGCTAGGGCCCAAAGATGTGGAAAGAATTTGTATTGAATTACTTTTAATATTTGTTAAATATGTGTTTTAATATTTGAACCATATGAATGTTTTGCCTCACAATTTAAATATATCCAGTATTTCCTGTATAAAACAAGGAAAACTTCGTGGTCACTGTGGGCTAGGTGATTTTTCTTTATTCAAGTAAAACTATAATCTCAAAGCTTACTTAATAAATTCTGATGTATAGAGTTACCTTATAGGCATTATCAATATTCAATGGGTTAAAATAAAATAAATTTGGTAAGTATTTCTTTAACTTTTCAGAAAATATTTCAAGCAGCTTGGTTGGATACAGTGTCAGAAATAAGGATTTAGACTATCAACTCTAGAATATGTACCTCTTATGTGGTCTTTAGAAAGTCAGTGAACACCTCAAAATCTCTATTTGTCTCACCTGCAAAACTAGAGTAATAACTAGAACCACTTTTTATAAATGAAAAATATTTGTAAATTTTTGCATATCAATTTTTGTAAAATAAATATTGTTAAAAGTTTGTTTTGAAGTATAAATATTTGTAACAATAGAAGTTACTAACTATATTGCTCTGTGGATGAGTCCAAAGCGTTATGCTACGTGAACTGCTCTATATATGTAAAATAACATCTTATAGATCCATTCAGAACGGTTTATTGAATAGAGAGTAGGGTAACTATGTGTGTCACATGGCACAAAATAGGCCACAGTATACTCAAGACTGGGAAAGATATTCTGCTTGTATATCCACTACCAGCAGCAACTTCAACACAAGAGTATTGTATTTATTAAGTTCTATTTGTTAGAGTTGTGTGGCACAGCTCATTTGTTACAAAATTTTCACTGTACGATTGCCCAGTATTGGGCAGTCAATTGAAATGGCAGACCTGGGATTTGAAAAGAAGACTTCTTGACCCCAAAGCTCATATATCCTTACCTGTATTCCATTTAGCTTCAAACTTTAATGCACATTAAAATATGTCAGAAGTGCAGAATACTGACCTTGCCCTGGAGATTCTAGTTTTCTGGGTTCATGTTAACCTTATTTTCTAGTGGTTCACATGCTTCTGGCTCGTAAGAACTGTAAGTAATGCCATGCTATTTTTTTTTTTTTAAAGTTTCAAAGAGCAAAACTCTTCGTGTTTTATTTTTTTATTTAATTAATTAATTAATTTATTTATTTATTTTTAATTCATTTTTATTGTTAGACTTATTGGGGTGACATCTGTTAGCAAGGATTACATAGGTTTCAGGCATACAATTCTACAGTGCATTGTCAACTTGATGTATAATAAGTTCACCACCTAATGTGACTTCTCTTTCCATCACCTTATATTTAGCTTCCCCGCCTCCTCTCCTACCCCCTCCCCTTTCTCCCCTCCCTAACCCACTCGTCCCCAAATAAACATTAAACTATTGATTGTGTCCATGGGTTATTTGTTTCTTCATTTCTTTTTTCTTTGCTTTCAGTTTTATATTCCGCATATGAGTGAAGTCATACAGTTCTTTGTTTTTTCTGTTTGGCTTATTTCACTAAGCATGAGGATCTCCAGGTCCATCCATTTTGTTGCAAATGGCAATGTTTCATCTTTTCTTATAGCTGAGTAATATTCCATTGTGTGTATGTACCACAGCTTCTTTATCCAGTCATCTGTCGCAGGGCACTTTGGTTGTTTCCATGTTTTGGCCACTGTGAACAGTGCTGCGATGAACATTGGGGCTATTTTCAACTGGCTCTTAGTCCTCATCACTGTCAGAGAATCTGCAAGTGAGTCCTATTGGCAAGTTTATGTGTTTGCTAGAAAGATGACCACCAAGGAGAACATTGTTTCTCTGTTTTGCTTTTAGGCTCTGGTTCTTCAGAGCCAGCCTCTGAGGTGATGGTGTAGTGAAAACTGGTTATAGAATGGGGCTTCTTTGGTGAAATGGAAAGAAATTAGAAACAATCTACATGATCTGGGTTCTAAATCCATCCTTGGAGATTGGAATTCAGGTCTGTAATAAGGTCTTAGTATCTATAATTTTGAAAGAGCTCAGAGTGAATTCTGCTGATTAGCCTTGTTTGAAAACAACTGTGCTAAATCCTTGCAAACTTTTTTTCTCTTTACTCTGTTAATACAATTAAATAATTTCAGAAGTCTTGCTTAGAGAATCAAAGGTAAATCTTATGCAGCTGTAGCTTGTCTTATTAGGATAATCTTTTCTGCATATTTTTAACAAGTAATTTTTGAATATGCATCTATTCAAGGCACAGAGCTAGGTGCATGAGTGGATGTAAATATGAACCAGGCATATGAAAGATGAGGCATTTTTACAAATAAAGTGTACTATGAAGTGGAAATTCTGCTGAGAACCAAGATTCATGAGGACTGCTATGAGAAATCAAGAGGGGGAGAAGAAACAGAATATTCAGTGGGGAGATTTGGGAAAACTTCACAGAGGAAATGAAATTGGACTAGGTCTTGAAAAATGGATATGATTTTAACAAGCCAATATAGCATGGTAGGTCACACCAAACAGAAAGAGCACCATGAGCCTATGGGGAATATATTTAGATTTGACCGAAGTATTGAATGGTACAAATAAACTAATGGGATTTTATATATAATTAAATGATGTATTTCTACCCTAATCGACTTAACCTTAGTAAATACTATGGATCAGTATTAGGTCCTTAGTAATACTATGGACCTATCAAAGAATGTAGACAATAAGATAAAAATAAGTTTCTGCATAGACACGTGTCATTGTCTAGTAACTGCAACTTACGGTACGAAGTGCTATAGTAGAAGTATTTGGCAACTACAGGAGATTGTTTTCAGAACCGTATTCTGTGTAATACAGGAGTACCAGGAGTCGTTTATAGGTGCTAAGGTATTCTCTGATATGGAAACATGGAAATTGCTGGATTAAGCAAATTCAATTAGTTATTTTTAACGTGGGACTTTTCAGAACCATTTATATATTATGCAGCATTTCTTCAATTTCTTTGATCATGGATGATGTATGTATTTATCAGTCATCTATCTATTATTTTATTTGGTACAGTACCTATTAGCATCTTCTTGAATGTTAATGTTCTGTTGAACACAGTTTAGGAAGCTATATGCTAGAAAACACAGTAAAGGATTCAGTTTTTTTTCTGGAGTAAAGAAAGAGTTATTTCATGGAAAGTTAAAGAGATTTGAATGGTAATATATTGTTTTAATTTACTTTTAAATTCCATATTATTTAGTAATATTTTATTTATATTTATTAAATATAAATTAGTCTGGCCCCTCTTTAATATTAGAGCTGCTTCTTAGAATGAGAAAAAAATCTCTTGACTGTAGTAGTACATCTAGTTCCTACTGTAAAAATAGGAGCATTCATTTCACCAAAAATTCAGGAATTCCTGTACTTATACCTATTTTGAGCCTCTTCTGTTTAGAATAGTACCCTCAATATTTCTAGACTACAAAGTCAAAGGAAGACTATATTAGATGTGTTTTTAAAATTAATTAGATTATCCTTTTATTATTAATTAAGTAGTAGTACTTATACTATATCTTTGAAGGTTTTTGTTTTGTATTATAAGTCCGTGCAGATGAGCATGATCATGACATTGTTCTTTAAAGACTCATGGTACTTCTCTCCCTTTTGGAATTCTCAACTATTTACACATTTTCCTTGGTAGTTGGCGTGAATGTCCCTACAAAATAACTAACCAAGGTGTAAAAACTTATATAAGCTGAAAGTTCCCTATTAACTGTGCTACAAAATAGAACGTGTTAATTTTGGTTTGTAGAACAATATTTCACTAATGGCATATGGCCCAGATTCAGGAATTTCTGGAATGGATATTAATATTGCAGTCCGCAATAAACTAAACCTGCAAAGAAAAAACAGGCCATTTTGAAAGTTAAGTAATCAAGAAAATGAGGCTGATTTCATTTGAATTCAGAAGAATGTGAAAATTTTGTTGCTTTTTTGAGATTTTACTGAAGGTCAAAAAGATGAGAATATTGGCTAAAGGTTAACAAATATTAATAGATTCTTGAAAGAGCCATAACTCAAAGACTAATTAATACTCTATCAGATGCTTTTTCTATTACATGTATTTTGTCATCTTTCCTAATTCTTTGCTTTTAGACAGTTTATAAAATTTTATTCTGTAAATCCTTTTCAGCGCAACATTATGCCAAAGGCTTAATTGCTGTCATTTTCTTTCTCTGCTTATCCTGGTTACCAAAAGCAAATAAAAGCAAAGCAGTCAGTGTTTATTTAGCACCTATATTTAAGGCTAGAATAGATAAGGCATATTCATGCCCACATGAAGTTTTCTCCATTGTAGCACATATACAAGTTAAATAGTTTGACTCCATCTTGATTATTATAAAGCAAGCAATTATTTTTAATTATTGTGAAATAATTCCAGTCTTTCAGTTCTGTTCATTTAGCTGTTTTTAAAATCAGCAACATAATGTCCTAAAACTTGAACTTTCACATATATATAACTATATACTTGACATCTCTACTTGGATTATTAGGCATCACAAAATTTATAGGTCCAAAGTCCAAATCTTTATCAACTCATCCCTCTCCCAATCTCCTGTACTTCAGTAAGTGATACCACCATTTATCTATTTGCTCAAGCCTAGAATCTTGGAGTCATTTTTGCTTTTGCTTTTTCTCATACCCACATCCAAACCATCAATGTTGGCTATAGTGTCAAAATCTATTCTGAATCTGACATTTTCTCAGTATCTTCACATTATCCTGCTATACCACTGTCATAGCATCCTACTTAGTTTCTGCTTATATTCTTTCACTACAATAACCTATTCATGTCAGCTAGAATAAACCTTTTAAAATTAAAATTAAAGTTGAATCATTACATTCTGATTCTCAAACCTCTTTCCCACACGCCTGGAATAAAATCCAAATTTTAAACTTTTTTTCTTGGCCTGTAATATCCCATATGATCTCAACCTTTGTGTCTATTTTCTCTCATTTTCTTCTTTTCTCACTTCTAGCCACACTGGTGTTCTGGCTGAATTTTAAACTTGCTAGTATACTAATACCTCAAGGCCTTTACCCTTGCTGTTCCTTTTTCTTGGAGTTATCTTTGCCCAAATATTTATTAACGCTTCCTCCTTTATTTTAGTTTTTACTCATTCAAATATCCATTCTTTAGAAATAATTTTCCCTCACCACCTTACCTGTTGTGATACTTTCTGCATTCTCTTTTAGTACTGCTTAGCACTGTAATATGTATTTCCTTGGTTGTTATCTGTGTTCCCCACTTAAATGTTAGCTCCAAAATTGCAGTTGTTTACTGAGGTATTTCAAGTGCCCAGTACAAAGCATGGCTCATAGATGATACCTAATAAATATTAAGTATTTAAGTAATTTCAGTAATTAAGTAATTGCAGTAATTAAGTATTTGAAAATTTGAACAAAAGTAGAAACATGCAAATGTGAAATTGTAGGTGTAAGTTCTATAAAGGACACTTGACTGAGTCGAGATCAGAAAAGCCTTCCCTGAAGAAGAGCATCCATAAGCCTAGAGCTAATAGGGACAACGCAGTCAACCATGTGAAGAAAGAAATGTAAGTCATCTGTGTAGTACAGGAGCATGCCAACTATGAGAATCTAAAGCAAGAATGCCTGTGTGGCTGGAGCAGAGAAAGCAGGATGCGCATTGCTAGAGGAATATTGTACAAGGCAAGATAGAGAGGTAAGAGCTGGGTCATGGAAAGCTTCATGGTCTACTTTAATCATATGATGTTTTTATCTTAACAACAATATAAAGCCTTTTTGATATAAAATGCTGAAGTAGTGTGGTGTCATAATTCAATATAAGTTTTTAGAAGGTATAATATAACTATATTGTGGAGTTTGAAATATGAATAAGCTCTGATTGAAGTAGTCCAGGAGTGATTATCAATAATTTATGAAAGGGGAGGCAGCAGAAGCTTTTCTCCTTAGGTCTGGGTAATAAAGGGAGACATTGAAGAAAATTTAAAAAGAATAATGTAACCAATTAAAAGTCAGACCATTTTTTTTATCAGTATGTGCTACTAATTCTGAACAGTATTGGTGATTAAAATCATGGACTCACTTCATATACCACTGGAGATGATATACAATAGCTTGGACCAGAGGTTAACCTACTTATTCATTCAAAATATTTTTGAGTACTATCTATGTGTCATGTACTATGGTAGACATGAGGTTGCTTGGTGAAAAAGAAAAAAATTCTTGCCCACAAAGAGCCTACATTTTTGCAAGGGAGAGATTGACATTATCAAATACATTAGCATGTCATGTGGTGATATATTTTCTTGATGTATCCAAGAGAAAATGTTAATTAAGCAGTTGGCTATAATGGCCAAGAACTCAAAGGAAATAGCTGGGCTGAAGATAGAATTTTGCAGGTCATCGGTTGGTAGGTAGCTATGTTAATTATGAATATAAAAAGAAGGAGCTTATGAAAGGACTATAGACTGAGGAGAACCAGTTTAAATCCAGCACTTGATGCCCCGACATTTAATATCAAGGTAGAGAAAGATAATTTTTAAAGGAGACAGAGGAACAGTTAATTAGACATAAGAGCATCTGAAGGACTGATATAGTCATTATAAGATGATTAGAAAATCAGTAGCTCAAAGAAAGTTGATCATAGCACCAGTGCTTTAAAGATATGCTACTTTTTACTAAGAAAATTTTGAAATTGCCTGGATAGAATATTTATATTTTCCTAATAGAAAGTTGAACAGGACTCCAGTATTACAGCTAGGCTCATCTCCCTAATACACTAATTTCCCTTTCACTCTTACAAAAGCATCCGTCAGTGGCTGCTTTCTCATGAAATGGAGTAGAAAGTTCAAAGGCCTGACATTCAGGGTGTTCCATGATGTGGTCTCAGCTTTTTTCATCTGTGACCTCTCTTGTTCCCCTGCATAAACCTTCTGCTCCCAGCCATCTACCATTTAAATGTCCCTTCAACAAACTGGAATGAAATATATGCATTTCGTTTTTCTAGAATGCCCTCTTTATTTAATCAGCGTCAGGCCAACTCTGGTCATACTTTTTCTAGAATGTCTTCCTGTTCTGAGAATCATTAGAATAATTTGTCAATACTCCAATATGATCAAGGACAGAGACAGTTTATTATGTGTTTGTGTCCCCCACAACATCTAGCTCACATCTCAATTGGTTCAGTATTAAATAGCTATTTATTGACTGGCTATTATAATAGCTGCTAGTTGAACAACTGTAGTTGCTTCCCTGTTAAGGTACTGGCCTGAGCCTATTTGACAGAGCACAGAGCTTCAATACTGAAGATAATGTATAATGGCAGAGATGGTATGTAAGCTTCTATGGCTAATCTCATGCTATTTTTGTTTATTACATGGCTGACATTACTTTCCACAATGTCACTGTTTTGAAAGAAAATAACAATTCCTTTTTTACTTTGAAAATGATGAAACCTTAATATTTAAAAGCCTCTCTGTGCAAGCTGTTGGTATGAAATATCGTAACATCAAGTTGGGTAGTTCAATTTAAATATTAATGAAAACCTTAAGCTTTATCTGGAATAGTTAATTTGGGATTTCAATTCATATTCACGTCCTTGTGCAAAAAGAGAGAGAAGTGAGGAGGAGCCTGTGTATTTTAAAGGATTTGTGAATAAGATTCCCCAGCAGACGCATTGTTTGCACACAAAGCAGCACAGATATTACTTGTCTGTCACAGGAATGTTAGCCTATAACGAGGCTTACTTGACTTGAGTGTGTGTGTGTGTGTGTGTGTACGCACCCCTGTGTGCATGCATGAACATGCGTATGACAAAGCTAACTCACTGCAAAACCCAATAGCAAGTGCCAACCAATCTGCCATATACATACGGTGTTGTGTAGGGGAACACCAGGAACAGAGAGAACAAGAAAACATGGCTCCAATCTGTGAAATCCAGTTTAAAATGGGACAAAATAAATGTGGATTTAAGATTATCTGGAATGTGAGTCTATTTTCTGATTAACAAATGACATTAAAGTTTAGTTATATGACATAAAATAGTAAACATTTACAGAGTGTTTTAATAACATACTCATATGTAACAAACTTCTTAGGTAAATGACCATTCGGAGAATGTATTTCTTTGTCCCTGTGAATTCAGACATAGGAACAGCCTGCTGCTTTTCAATCTTTTTGTGAATAACCCCAAGAAAATATTCTTGAATTTGGCTCATTGGGTTATATGAACAGTGATTGATCTTGTCAGGAGAAGTCAACCATACTTAGCCCCTTGCAAAGGAAACAGTACAACCAATATCTTAGTCAAGTTCTCTTTGCTGCTGCTTCAGCTGTCAAAGTCACTGGTGCAATGCAGCATTCAAGGTAATTTCCATTTAGTGGTGAAAGCTGTTTTCTTCAATTTCTTGGCTTCTTTGTCTTTTAACTTGCCCCCTATCCATCTAATACCATTCCCATGTCATTGGCACACTTACAGTTGCCTCACCTCACTGATTTCTCCCCACCTGTGTGACATACCTAGAAACCCATTGCCGCTGATGCATTATTCACCCAGGGCTTTGTTGTGTGGTGACATTCCACAGCAGAACTCAGCCCCTGGGTATCTGCTCATGCTTGAACTCTCCTCTCTGGCAGTCACTCAGTTTGATTACATATGGTGATCAGCTGTTAAGAGGCAGTCACGCACAGACCTTTATTTACTAATAGTTGAAATCTCCATATTTGCTTCCACTGTGTAAGAAACTAATTGTGATGAAGTAAACAAAAGAGAAGGGCAGTCACCTGTGGTTGGGAACAGTGCTACAGGGTAAAAAGTTTAAATCTCCCAATAAAATAGGTGTCAACAGAACCATCGGACTCATTTCCCAAACTAAAATGTAGGTAGGGCAGCTGGAAAAGAAGTATATCTAATAGATATGACTACATAATCTAGTTTTTAGAATCTCTCTTCCTATTCCTAATCATTTAGATGAACATTCTCTTAGGTCAGTAGGGAATGATCTTATATACATTCATTTCTCATCAACAGAATAGCAGATTAGGATTTGGAAGAATGCCTGCACCAAGTTTTCTGTAACAAAAACTATAACACCAGCTATCCAAAATCAATGTTTCTAGTTATAATCTGTAGATGGTTGCTTTATTAATTTGGTTACAAATCTATTTTCTGTGTAAATATTCATAGCAAATATGTTTTGCATAGAACTTCCTATTATAATTTTCTAACTCTTAAGATGCCAAATGGCAGATTTATGTGTTGAGTGTATGTAAGTACCAGTTGTTTGTGAGTCTCTTTCAACTGTTAGATCTAAACAAGCAGTTTTAAAACAGAACAGACTCCTTTATTCTGAAAATAAAGCTATTTATAACAAGGTACACTTAATTCCCTCAAATGCAGTCACCTTAAATAATTACAAACAGCCAGTCATGACAACTCCATCTCCTCTTTAATGCCCTTTTTTGCTTTTTTTTCACAATCCTGTTACCCCAACTCCAAACACAGGCATTTGGAGCCTGGAGGAAGAAAGAGGAAATTAATTTGTTTATCAGGTAGTGTTAGAAAATAAATGGCTTTCCTTTGAAGGTTCTTTCCTACTTCTCTCTGCATTGAATTTAGAGCCCTTCCTCCTCTACTTTTTCCCTACCTGTTAATGCACTGCTTCCTCCCAGGGCAGCATCAATAAAGAGACCTGTTGTGAGTTTGTATACTCTCAGCCACAACTGGGAATATGATTCTAGCAGTATACAATGAAATCTTGCTCTGCAAGGGGAAAAAAGGAGATGAAAACTGAAAAACGCCGTGAAATTCACTGAAATAAGAATGAATGGTACCCATGTAAATATATACTACACCTATTTAGGTATTATAAGCTACTCTCTATATGTTTATATCGGAAGTTGGTTCAATAACAGTCCATGAACTGCCAGTAAGGATGACTGTAGGGATGACAATACTAATATATTTTTGTACACATCACAATTGCACATTGGTACTAAGCTAGCACATCTATTGTCTTCTGTGCATCTGTTTTCCAGTGATTCATTTCAGAAAGTCAGCAAGTGAGATAGATATTTTAGATATAAATATAGCTAACTCTTAGAAGCCCAGCTTACTCTCTGGAAAAAAATTCTCGAAACATACTTTTTTCTCTAAGTAAGGCCATTAGATCACAACTCATTTGAGGTGGATACAGAAAGATAAGAGATCTAATTACTATTCAGAAAATATTTGAGGTGTTTTTGTGATGCTTTTATTCAAAATTGTCTAACTACACAAGCAAATGCCCAGACTACCTAAATAGTTCTCAGAGAATTATAGTTAAATTGCTATTATTTTGGACATGTAGACATTATGAAGTTAGCAAATTATTTCTGGAAACCTGTAAATATTAACATGAGTATGCAAAATTTAATATTTAGAAATCTTTTTGGAAACTTGAGAAATAAAATTACTCTTAATGTTTCCAATTTCTATGATGATATAACAATATTACCACTTATTTTTTTATTTTGTCTAAACCAAGATAAAGAAGATATTTCATTGTCCCGATCTCCATTTCCTAATTGTTGTGGTGTCATATGTTTATTAATATTCTTCACAAAGGCTGAAATTTTTGCTCTTTAAGTGTTTTATTTATTTTTATTAGAAATGATCCCAAATTCATTTAAAAATGCTTAAGTTAAGTACAGCCTTAAAATGAAATTAACAACTCTATTGAAATGTTATAAGAAAAAAATTATAAGGTTACAAATCTCACAATAAATAAAATTCACAAAAAGAAGTCAACCCAGATAAACTCCAGATATTTTAAGAAAGATGCCAATATTCGGTATAAATCTATACATATAAACATAAAACAGTGCTTTTGTGTTAGGTTTCTTATGAAAACTTCAATTTCTTCAGTTTCTCACCAAGAAAATATTCTTCTGAGTTTTAGTCCGAATAGAAGTTTCCCTGGATTGCGGCACTTAATAAAGACTGTCACACTCAATCTAATAGAACGTTAACTCATACTTTCTGAGTCCCAAACAATAAATAATCTTTCCATATTCCAAAGATCTCATAATATACTGTAAATACTAAGTATATCATTTGGCTGTCTAGACTATTACAGTTTTTCAGGGTAGTAATCAGAGGGAATATTCTCTTACAGCATTGTGAGTAGATCACTCCAGTAGTACAGCTATATAGCAACTAAAACCAGAGGAAGATACTAAGTTCAACAATGTCAAAAAGCCATTGTGTTGGCATTGGTATCAACCTGTTTATTCCAATGGCCACTCTATTACAGTCTTCTATGGTGAAAACATTTAGCATTGTGATAAATTGGATAATTAGCTGTTATGAAAATGCAAAAGAAAATTTGAAAATGACTATCACCAATTTTTCCTTTGGTATTTTATGCTGTAACAATCTTTGTACATTAAAATAAGATTCAGTCATGACTGCCATACTTATTTTAAAATATATCCTGAAAGACTGCCTGCCTTTTTTTATGCAGTTTCTTTTTCTAATAGTGCTCTTCCCATGTTGGTCCACTTGTAAAAATGTACTCATCCTTCAAGAAGACCCAGCTGTTTGTGCTCTATTTGTATAAAGTCATTGCCTCTCTATGCAGATAAGCCCTTTTCATTTTAAGTGTTCCCATAGACCTTTGTCCCCAGTTTCTTCCAGTAGAGACCTGACTCTCTTGTGTAGGAATCATTCTTCTTCTAGTTTGTGTTCCTGAATATGTGCTTTTGGGGGGACAAAGATTATATATGTCTTCCTAGACACAGAGCTTCAAACCATATCTGACATAGGATAAAATGCTCCAGGGAGAGACAGGCAAAGTGCTAAGAAAGTTTTTATTTAAATGTGTACAACACAAAGAATCTATTACTATATTTCCCTTTCATTGCTTTCAAGCTCTTCTGGGGGTGGCTTGAAATAAATTGCAAGCATTTGCAAGGCAGGGAACTTACCTTATTTGTGTCTTATCACAAGCCCCCAAATATGTGCTCCCTAGAGTGAGCAGTCAGTGACTATTGTAATGAGTCACTCATCTTTTTATTTATTTATTTATTTCAGTTACAGTTGACATTTAATACTATTTTATATTAGTTTCAGGTGTACAGCATAGTTTTTAGACATTTATATAATTTATGCAGTGATCCTTCTGATTAGTACCCTTCTGGCACTATACATAGTTGTTGCAACATTATTGACTGTATTTTATATGCTGTACTTTACATCCCCATGATGATTTTTTAACTACCAATTTGTATTTATCAATCCCTTCACCTTTTGCACCCAGCTTTCCAACTCCTCTCCCCATTGTGGTACATATATATAATGGAATATTACACTGCCATAAAAAAGAATGAAATCTTACCATTTGCATTGGATGGACCTAGAGAATATTAAGCTAAGTGAATTAAGTCAGACTGAGAAAGGCAAATACCATATGAGTCATTCATCTTTAAAGCAGGTCATGGTCTCAACTGAAAATATTTTAGGCTTGTGAATCATAAATGTTATAATAAAGGTAACTCTTTATAAGTGACTTCACTGTCCTATGTTAGAAAATTTGTTAAGCTTTATTAAAGATGCTTTTGCTCTATATAATGCACAATTAAAGCAAAGCATATGCTATCAATAACATTATCTCTTTATTGTCTTGAAGACATTTACTTATTTATTTCATTTATTTCTTTGGTCATTCAGTGATTATTTGTGATTTATAGGCAGTTTGAGTTGTTTTCAGTGTGGTGATGAAGACAAATGTTAAAGAAATAATTACAAAAATATGATGAAAATACAATTGTAAAAAGTGGTGGCTGCTGCTTGAGAAAGTGTAATCTTGTCAGGGATGGGAAAAGATAGGGAGTATGTAGTAGATGAAGGAAGAAGCCCTTAAGGAAATGTCAGTTAGGTTGAGTTGAGAAGTAGGAGAGATTGTCAGTCAAAGGGCTGCAGGGAGAGGAAAGAGGTGAGCCTTTAAGGTAGTGGAAATGATGAGGTAATGTTGTAACGCATGAAGGAGGATTTCTATCAGGCATGAACAAGGTGAGTGGGGTATGACAAGGGAGGAGTCAGGAGATAAAAGTTGAGAATTGGGAGTCAAAGCAAAACAAATGGCATTCATGAAGTTGTCCTTTAAAATCAACATTTATATTTTTAGTATTCTGAAAATTCTTTAGACAAATCTAAGTAAATTTCTAATGTTCAACCCTATACAACTTAAAAAATTTTTTTGTAATTATTTTATTACTTATGGATTGACAATAACTTATTTTATGGAATTTGGAATTGAAAAAATCTAGGAGCTGTTTATGAAAGTTTGTTACTAAGTACGTTTAGTTCTTATGAATGGGAAGAGGAGAGTGGATGTGATGAAAGTTCTAAGAGGTGGAGCTAGCCAGGCCTAAATAATAGCTACCCTCAGTGCACTCTGTTTTTCAGACAAAAACCATGTCTTAGATTTTCTGTTACAAAAAAAAGGGTAGCTCAACAAACTCGGGCAAACAGTGGTGAAGAACTGACACTACCAGAGAAACTTTACAGTAATGCTCACAAAATAGTTCTCACTGTAAACTCTTGCCCCTAACATTTCTATAGAAATTACATAGGTGACAAGCTGCTGCTTTTTGCTGTAGTGTGATACACAGACTTTATGTATCAAACAGAGTCTAAAGCAAGATATATCACCATGGCAACCATAACTCCAGCATGGAGCCAGAAAATGGACATTTAATGATATGGAGAATTTTGTTAAGGTGGTGGTTTCATAGAGTTCTCAGGAGTCTGGTAACAGAGACAATGTAGGAATCAGTAAGAAGGCATTATATACTGTTTGTCATACTGTTGTGTAGGTTGGTAGGCAGCATCTTTATACAGCTCATTTCCTCTACTTTATTTTCCCATTATTCAGAGATGGTTATCTGTCTGAAAAGCATGACTTTTGCCATGTGGGGAGGAGGTTGGCTATGGACAAGTGTTTCCTCACAGTCTTGACTTTCTATATTATCCTGAATTTAATTGTAAAAGACTTGGTACAGATTGCTAAGCATTCTCATGTATTTTCTTTAACACTTTAGGTAAGAAATACATACCATTTTTTTATCTGTTCATGTTTGTGTATTTATTGGTTTATAAATATACTTCAGGAGACTAAAATTACCTAGAAGCTATTATAGTTGTGGCATAGCCCTATTCCATATTAATGCATTTGCTCTTTTTGATGGATTTATAGAGAGATGGTTAATATAGTATTAATATTTGTAAGTGATAAATTACTAGGAATCTTATGGAAAAAGGGTTAAAAAATTAAGAGCTGTGTTGCTAATTGTGCAGGCTTCTGAAGAAGTTTAATTTTTCCATCTTTTGTCAAGATCACACAAACAAAAACTTGTAAAAAAAAAGAACTTTTTAGTTTGAATTAGTGAATTGCATATATCAAGAGACTCACAACTAGAAAAGCAATATTATTTAAAAGGTTTCCTACATCAATAGAAAATATCCAACCTTTTTATAAGAGGTTCAAGTTGAAAAAATATGACATTTATTCATGAAAACTAGTCATTATTTAAAATCTGGAAGTTCTGGTCAAGGATATGAAATAATAAGTGAGGTTATTTGCAACTTTTTTATTCACAACAATCTAAGCATTTACATATTTGTTTCATTTCACATACCCATAGAAACAAATTAAGTTCAATATCAAAGATTTATGCTGTCAACAACTCATGAGCAAGTAAATTCTAAAGGAAAAATGAGGGAAGAGAAATCACTTCCAAGTATTTTGTATGACAAAAAGTCTCCCCTTTTATTTACATTCAGTTTGCACTTGACTCCTCATTAACATATGCCCTTATTCATCTTTTCATTAGCAGGGATTCATAGCAACCTAGAAAGAGACAGACAGACATTGTAAGCTTTCTTGCACAATAGGGTGGGGGACAAAGTTGTCTTGTTTGTGTAACTTTAGCCTTTTTGGTATTACTGAGGATTAATAGAGCACCCTCACATAGAACAACTCTGAATTACAGACGGTGGGATGATGAATGAGCGATTCATCCGAAGTTTCCTTTGGATGGGCAAACAGTCCTAGACCTGTGTGTGGACTACTTTCCAGGCAGCTGAGGGTTAGGTCAAATCAATGTCATTCTTTCCCTGAAAGTACTTTCTGTACTTTCATAGGGTCTTTTCAACGCAGCAAGAAGCATCACACAGATGACTCAGTGCCATGCACAGGTGCTGATTGGATTCAGTCCTTGGACCTGGAATTACAGCCTATTCAGATTATTATTGAGATGTTAGAGAATTCCAGGCCAGGACCAAAACAAAGCAAGCATTCTTCTTTTCTTCTCCAGTTGGTTTTCTGTCATACTTTTTAACTGGAAATTCTCTGTTTTCCTAAAATTCTTACTCAAATTACTGCTTGAGATCCTGGCTTATTAATGGTTTTACTTTGTGATATTACTCAACTGTCTTTTCCTTCAGCTTTACTGTCTTCATTTATAAACATGGGGATAAAATAATCTAATTCATAGTGATATTTCCAGGATGAAAGAGATAACACATAGAAAAGTTTTGCAAATTTTGGGGGATGTGGAAAGTCAGTCCTCTTCCACACACATAAATCAGAGATTAGCTCTCCTGAACATTTTGTTCTCATTCTTCAACTGTTTCTCATAGATAAAGCATTAAAGACAAAAATGTAAAGCCATAACTAACATGTCTATATTAAAAACTGGAATGTCATTAAGGAGTTTTAGGCCAAGATATTATGGTCTGCTGTAGCAGTTGCCTACTTCTTAACCGTGGCCCCATCTTAGATTGGTGAGGGATGTACATCTTCACAAAATCACAACAGAAATTGGAGAAGTTAGAGGCAAAGTATAATTTCCAATTCTTTAACATCAGGTAACTTACATGTTGGTGTCTGTCTCTGTACCTGTGAGGTTAGACTAGATCATGCTGATTCCCTTTAGGTTATTAAAGAAAAACAGTAATTGGAGATTGAAGCAGTACTTCTCAATCCAATCACTTAAAGCTGGAACCAGGGGCTTTTCCATAGTTTGTTCTGGAAATCAGTAGGAAAACAAAAAAAAAACAAAACAGAAAAGTCTGATCAGATGAATTTTGTAATGTGTTTGATATCTTAAAGGATTATATTTCAATTTTTTGCATAACTAGACATTTTAATATAATCAAACTTATGTAACAGGCAGAGTGTGGTCAAAAGTCTGTATCTCAAAATGTACATTGAAATAATATAGTCAGAATTGTCATTTTAAGATAGTAATAATCCTTTAACTGCTATTATTATATGAGCTTAACGCTTTCTAAAATTCTGCTATCAGAAAACCCAGAATAACTTATTTTTCTCTTAATGGTTGCTACGAGTCTTGTACAACACAATAAAATTTTATCTATGTATGTCTTATCTAATAAAAAACAATGTAATTTTAGTTATCATCATTCCAAGATCCAGATTAATGTTATTCAAATTGAAGAAGCCAATAATATACATAATATTTAAAGTATCACAAACGTATATAGTAAGGGATTGTAGAAATAAACCTTATATCTTATTTATATTCTAATGATTACTTGAATGTACTTAGAAATCAAATTCTATCCTTTTACTAATTTTGTAGTAAGTCTCAAAACCTTTATTAAAATTAGTTACTAAGTGACTGCCAATGTTGACTATATTTATTTTTATTTCCTCTCTAATAATATTCTCATTTCCTGAGTACACGTTTTGGGAGGATAACTTTAGAGTACACTCTAAGACTTACTTTAAGGTTGGGTTAGGGTGGTAGCTGACTGAAATTTAAATGCTTCAAGTTTTTGTAACATACAAGTGCAAAGGAGGTAATTCAGAAAAGGAAACATTTAGAAAATAAAGTTTTACTTGGTGACTTTTTATAATAGCTTGCTAAAATTTCAACTGTCAGAGAACTAGTCAATGAAGTAAATATAACATTAGCTAGATATTTCACTAATATATAGGTTACTACATTATTAACTATTATTTATTACTCATTAAACAAACATTCACTGAGCCTTACAAGATGCATACTATCTTGTTAAATGTTGGAACAGTCAAAGTAACTTACAGTTTTAGGGCAGGGGGATAACCTCAAATTAAAACTCAGATGAAAATTTATGAAAACTAATCAATAATTTAAATCAAAATAAAGTATTTGATAGTGACACAGGATTTCAGAGAAAGGGGAAAACAATTTATGAAGGAAGTCCCACATAAGCAACAGTTGAGGAGAATAGGCATGATTTGTATAGATAGACAAGAGGAAGAAGATAAAAAGCATTTTGAAATAAAACGGTATTCGGTTGGTACAAAAGTAATTGCAGTTTCAGACTATTAATTTTAAATCATTATAACTAGGCTTAAACACATCTTTAATAATCAAAATAGGAACCATTACAATCAACACATTTTTGCTAATGAGAAATAAGTGTTTATTTCTCTAGTATAAAAATCCATGCTTTGGGATTCAATGAATTCTTAGAAAGCATTTTCTTCATTCTGCTGGTTGTGGAGGCATTTTCCCTACAAAAGATTGTCCAGATGCTTGGGGAAGTGGTAGTCGGTTGGTGAGAGGTCAGGTGACTATGGCAAATAAGGCAAAACTTGTAGCCCAGCTTGTTCAACTTTGAAGCATTGGCTGTGTGATGTGCGTTTGGGTGTTGTAGAGAAGATATAGGCCCTTTCTGTTGACAGATACCAGCTGCAGGCATTGCAGTTTTTGATGCATTTCATAGAATTCCTGAGCATACTGCTTAGATACAATGGTTTTGCCAGGATTCGGAAAGCTGTAGTGGATCAGACCGGCAGTGGACCTCCAAACGGTGACCATGACCTTTTTTTGGTGCAAGTTTGGCTTTGGCAAATGTTTTGGAGCTTCTTCCCAGTCCAGCTCCTTAGTTGGTCATTACCAGTTGTCATACAAAATCCACTTTTTGTCACATGTCACAATCCAATTGAGAAATGGTTCATTGTTACTGCATAGAATAAAAGAAGATGATACTTCAAAACAACATTTTTTTTGATTTCCAGTCAGCTCATGAGGCACCCACTTGCTGAGCTTTTACACCTTTCTAATTTGCTTCAAATGCTGAGTGACCCTAGAATGGTCGATGTTGAGTTCTTTGGCAATTTATTGTGTGGTTGTTAAGAGCATTAGTTTCAATGATTGCTCTCAATTGGTCATTGTCAACTTCTGATGGCCACTATGCTCCTCATCTTCAAGGCTCTCATTTCCTTTGCACAATTTCTTGAACCACCACTGCACTTATGTTCATTAGCAGTTCTTGGGTCAAATGTATTGTTGATGTTGTGAGTTGTCTTTGCTGCCTTTATGACCCATTTTGAACTCGAATAAGAAAATAGTTTGAATTTGCTTTTTGTCTAACATTATTTCTATAGTCTAAAATAATATAAAATAAACAGCAAGTAATAAGTCATTAGCGAAAAAAAAACCATAACCAAGAAATGCGCATTAAAATGATGTCTAACATAACCACATTTACTTAAGAATGTATTCTAATATCAAACAGTAAATTTCAACAATGCAAAAACCGTGATTATTTTTGTACCAACCTATTAAATAGAAACTTGAGATCAAGAAATAGTGTGATGTATTTAAGAAAGAGTCAGAAAACTATAATGATTTCAATGAAATATTTATAGTGGTATGAAATAAAGTCATATATAGTTTTGAAAGCCAAGCTGAGATTTTAGAATTTACACAATGAGCAATATGAAATTATGAAAAGTTTTTGAAGAAACTCTACCCTTATGATGCTAGTAAAAATTGGTTCAGTATTTCTGAAAGTGTTCATAACCTTTGACCCAAATTTCTATTTTTAGGAATTTATCCTGATAGGGGAGAAATTCAGAGATCATTTAAAAGTGAGTTCTAAAATACTGTTAATAATATTGAGAAACTTAATTTTGCCTAAATGTCCAACAATAGAAATACAGTTAAATGACTTGTGATAGTGAAATGCTCCTTTAACCTCATGTTTTGAAAGAGTATCTAAGAGACAAAAATGTAATACTACTTATTAAAATAGGCTAAAAGCAGATACTGGTAGTATCAAAAAATACACAAAAATATTAACTAGTTAGCAGTTAATATTTTACTATTAAATGCTAATAGTTAATAGTAAACTATTAGATTATTCTGGGTGATTCTTGTCTGGATTTACAAACTTGGTACATGGAGTATATTTTTTAGTATACAATATTTTCAAAAAATAAATATTCATAAAGTAATTTGTGAAAAGATATTGACATAAACACTTTTATATTTTAGGAAGACCATTGTGTGAGTGTAGAGATGACATGTAGGGAGGAACAAGGCTTATATAATTGTATACACTTGAGAGGATGATGGAATGAAAAGAATAGATGGTAAAAGAAACAATCAGTATTTGATATTTAATTAGATGTAAGGTATGAAGGAGAAATATTATCAAAATTTCAAGCCTAAAATTTTTATTTAAATGAAAATCAGTACTTTCGGTGATAAAATCAATGATAATTTTAGTATTGAGTTATTAAATTTTGGGACTATGATAAGTACTCAAAATATGAGGATGGAGCTATGCAAAAAAGAAGCTAAAATATGCATTTAAGAGTCATTAAGTAGTATTTTTAGTTGTTGCATATGATCAGTTAGAAAATGAAAATAGAGCAGAAAGAACACAGGCACTACTTGATCCTTGGAAAATAATTGAAATCCAGAAACAGAGAAGGATAAAAACAGCAATAACCTAGAAAATAACGGGCAGTGAGCAGGAAGTTGGAAAAAGGAGTATACCACAATGTCCCTGGAAAACAAGAAAAAGGAAGGGAGTGTTTCAATGGGACAGTTCTTAGTGTTGTCAAATATTATAGTGTTCTGAAAAATTCAATGCAAAAAAACAGTCATTGAAATAGAACATTAATAGGGGATGGACAGGGTAGGGGTTTGCATGTGTCCTCAGTAACTGCAGACTTCGTGTTGGATTAGAAGCTAATTTAAAATTCTGGTATGTCATGGAGAAGCTGTGAATATTTGGAAAATGTCTTTCCTGATCTACCTATGGTTCCTGTGCATAATGGTGTCCATGGATGAGCTGCATAATGCTTTCTTTATTATTTTTATTTCAGGCAAATACCTGAGATATAATAAAAAATTTCACAGTGTTTTTCAAAAAAGCTCCCATTCCATGGAATATTATAAGTGTGAGAGTTACACAAATACATTGTTCTTGATTAGAACAATTTGAGGAAACACATAGTTGTGCGAAGTTAGGGAGTCTGTAAAGAAACTCTTTAAAGAAAGACTTGATGTAACTTTTACTATTTGTATATGTACTGTGAATTACCAATGAGGGGCTAAGAAATAAAATGGTTTCCGAAATTAATGGAACACAGAACTCATTTTTTATGGGGCACCTCCTAGGCTAGTTTCCATGGACTCACTAGTGGGAAATGATGGCAAACTACCGTAGTGGGAGGGTGCCTTCCCTGACACCCGAGCTTTCTCTGTCCTTCCAGTTTTGATCCTCTTAAGCTCAGAACAACAGAGATACTAATTTGTTGTTCATTTATGGGATATTATCCTCATCTCTTTTTAGTTTTTATTTAGAATTGCTTATCAAATTATTCCTCAGAAGGTACCTGCAGTTGACGTAATACCAAATAAATCCTTCTCTTTAAAAAAAACAAAAACAAAAAAACACTAGTTTTCATCTTTGACTGCATTTAACATTTCAATGCTTTTCTTTAAGAGGAGTTATAATTTGGCTATAGTAATTATTTTAACAATAATTTGAGGAAAATTCAAGACTAAATTACTAACCTCATATTCAATATCATCTTTCCCATTAGCCCACAAATATAACATATTTCTCAGTCATACACCCAAATTGGATTAATTTTTTTCTCTTTCTCTGTTTATTGACTTTGTTTTCTAAACATAATTTCATCAAAAAGATTTTTTATGACTTCTAGGCTGAAGGATGAAATGATTTATAAATATGAATTCTATTTTTTACTTCTTGAACCATTTCCTCTGAAATTTGCTCTACAATGATGTTTCAGAATTAAAGGATTTTTACAAATAACGAAACAAGAAACTGTCCCAATACCTCATCTCCCGTCTATTTTTTTCCTAATTACCTTCCTTTTGTGCATTTTTTTAAATGAACAGATGAGCTCTTTCAAAGTTTTTGCAAATCTACTTGCTGAACATTCTCTCAGACTAAGCAACAATTGAAAATGGAATACAACAGTTGTTTTACTGCTCTCTCATCAACTGGAGCAATAAAACGATTCTATGGAAGCATATCTTCCACTAGAAAATGTAATAGTGCTGTTTTCCATCTCCTTTTGCTTTTGTAAATGATGATTTCTTTCATAACAGGTGATTTCTTTTTGTTTCTTCCTTTCCTCTTTTATTTCTGCATATGCTAATGTTTTCAAATTCTTTTAGCTGCAGGCAGAAACTCTCTTAAAAATATATCTTATGTGCATTTCTAGTTGCATTTCTGGATGGCAATTGGGGAAATGTAGTGGGGCATGAACTCTCACCTTCTAGTTTTAAGTCTCTTCAGTGGCCTCTGCGATATAATCATGGAACACCATTGCAAAACCACTGGGCTGAAACTTTAGTTTTTCCCTAAAGAATGTAGGACTCTATAGTTGACATTTTAATGTAAAGTGTACCTTTTATAGTAGAACTTGCTGCACCTCATAGGTGTGGTCAATTCTTTGATACTAATAATGAAGTGATTTAGTTTTTAAAGTCATTTGACAAACTTAAAACACGGCATCATGCTTAGGCTTATTTGCTTGTGTTAATGAGGGATCGTATAAACTGTGTGTGTGTGTGTGTGTGTGTGTGTGTGTGTGTGTGTGTTTTCTGAAAATAAGCATAGAGATTTAGAAGAGGAACTAATAATAGTCTAGATGATTTAGAGTATTAATACAAATGAGATATGAAGAAATATTCCTCTAGGCTAGTAATCTAAGTATTTCCCAGAAATATAACTACTAAAAATCGTCAACCTCTGACAGTTGTTTGATAGTTGATAGAAAATGTGCAGGGACTCTCCATCTAGTTCACATTATGCAGGTGTCCACATTTAAAAAAAATCATAATTGGCACTAATTAAGACCATTGTTGGCAGCTTCAGCAAAAAGGCCAGACACTGAGTGGGCAGAAAGGTTTGCCTGGCCTCTGAGCCCCAGACTTCCTGGCAGGTCACTGCTGAATTGCATTAACAAAGCTGACTTATTGTTGCTCTTCTAATCCTGTAGAAAGAGAAACTCAATTTGCTATCATTAGCAAAATAAAAGATTTGAGTACATATATTACTATACATTTATTACATGTATCGGAAGGTCCAGGCTCAGGATCATCTTTGATAAGAGTAGGTGCAGATATTATACATTCTGTTTGTCCTCTATATGAAGGCAATGTAGCTGTATCATTGGCCCAAGTTCTGTGCAGTTACTGTCCACACAATTGACAGGAGAGGTAATTCTTATTAAGTGTGTGATGGACCTGTATCACTGATAACCGTGAATTTTGCTATTAGGATTTGCTGCAAATACGTTTATTATAGCCTCTGTATTTCAATGCAATGTGTGATTAATATTTGCCACCAGGATGCATCTGTGACTTTTATATTGTTTGCGCATGAAAATAACGTTGACAATTAAACTTATTGTTTTGGAATTCCAATCCTGAAGAGTACTTGCATGTTTTCAGTGATGATAACATTGTAATCATAGAAGATTCTTCCTGGTTAGGGAAAGAAGTATATTTATATAGGCCAATCAATGTGAAAAAGGTGCTTGAGGTGGTTTTTAAATAAGTATATTTACAAATTATTCACTCTAACAGACCCACAGTCAGTTTTACATTCAGACGCAGGCCTGGATTGGGGATGGGAGAAAAATAAAACTCTGATGTGAGGTACCTAATCTTATGAAGGTTTGCAGTTTTGTTAGGAATAACAGAGTAGCAATACTGAGAAAGCTGTGGGGTTAATGAACACGGATGTGACTTTCATGTGCAAATTTCTTTTGATTAGATGAAACAACAATTCCCAGAGTTGGGACTGTTGTCCACACACCCAGGCCTGCATCTGCATGTAAATGGCTTCATTAGAGCCCAAATCTGTGTGCACTGATGAACTGTACAAGGCACTCACAGTCTCTGCTTTGTGGGCTGCTTTCTTGCTGCGTCTGTTTCCTGTTCAGAAAATAAGTGGTATAATTCTCCTTTGCCACGCTATTGAATAAAAGGATAGTTTGAGGATACAAAGGAGTGAGAGCAGTGGATTTTCAACATATTTGTCCTCTTTTTCTTATTCTCACAGGCTGCAGATTAAAAACATCCTCTTATATTTCTAAGTAAAAATAAATTGCCTCAAATTTACCTAGATATCATCAAGATTAGTGTTTTTGTGGTTTGCCATTTATTGAATGTTGACAGGAGAATGGACCTTCTGTCGAACAAGGGTATCACTGAATATGCAAAGAACTTGGCTGTCTGCTCATTCTATCTAGATTGAACGAGACCTCTAAAATCCCTGGGTTTTTACTTGATTCAGATTTACTACTAAGGAAAACAGTGTCACTTGTGAGAGAAGAGAATGCAACATATTCTTAATATTAAATTATTGAAATCCTAAAGCATCAATAGTTTGGAATATTTCTAGGGAATTTTCTTCCCTAATCAGTAAATGTATTAATTGAACTCGTTTTCTCTCAACTATCGTCCATTTATTTTAGATGTATTTCCTAGGTGCCTATTTTTGGGTTGTACTAACTTTATGGGCTCTGAAGTAGTAAGACTAATATTACATAATAGAAGTAGTTCCCATGTTATTTCTGCTTTGATTTTTTTAGGGGAGCAGTTTTAATAAACTTTATTGAGGTTTAATTTACAAACAATAAATACACAGATTTTAAATGCAGTCAATAATATTGCTAAATCTGTATACAATAATCAAAGTATAGAACATCCCATGAGCCCAACAGATTTCCTTCTGCCCCTTCCCAGTCAATCTTCCCTCATCCCTCTGGCTTCTGATGACTTGATCTACTATCAATCAGCATATAAGGTTTGTCTTTCCTGCAGTTTTAAATAAATGGCATCACATGTATTCTTTTGTATCTTTTTTTCTTAGCATAGTATTTTAAATATCCATGTCACTGTATTTAATATCTATGTATTTGAGGTTTATTCTTTTTATTGCTTAAAATATTTGTATGGACGATACCACATTTTGTTTATTTATCTGTTAATGCTCTTTTGGGTTGTTTCCAGTTTCTGGCTATAATGAATAAAGCTACTATAAACATTTGTGTATAATAAATCTCTATTTGAACTTATGTTTTTATTTCTTTGAGTAAATATCTGAAGGTGGAACTGCTGGTTCATGTGGTAAGTTTATGCTGAACTTTAGTAGGAACTCCCAAACTCCTGATGTGGCTGTACCATTTTGTATCTCCACTAGCAATGTATAAGAGTTCCAGTTGTTCCATGTTCTAGCCAACATTTGATATTGATAATTATTTTTAATTTTAGACCTTCTAATGATTGTAAAGTGGTATTCATTGTAATTTAAATTTGCATATCCCTGGAGATTAATGATGTTGAGCATCTTCAGTGTATATTGGTCATGTATCTACTTCTGTGAAATCTTGCTCCTATTTTTAATATTTTTGTCTGTTGTTAATATTTTCATATTTTTTCTATTGATACATAAGAGTTCTTTAAATATTTTGGATGCAAGCTCATTTTCAGAAATATATATTGCAAAGGTTTTCTCCTAGTTAGTGCTGTGTCTTTTAATTTTCCTGAGAATGTCTTTCAAGTAATTTTTAAAAATTTAATGAAGCTCAATTTATTAAGTTTTCTTTATGTTATTGCTTTTGGTTAACTCTCTAATAAATGTTTGTCTTCCTCAAGGTCATAAAGATTTTCTCCTAAAAAATGTGCGTTGTTAAGATTTAAGTGTTATTTACTATATTGACATTTAGTTATTCCATCACTGTTTTTGGAAAAACACTATATTTTTGCTAGTGAATTACCTTAGCAACTTATAAAAATTTAGTAAATATGTATTTGTTGATTTATTTCTGAGGTTTTTCTTCTGTTCTATTGACCTGTATCTCTATCTTTAAGCCATACCACACTGTCTTGATTGTTAAGTTTTAGAGTAAGTTTTGAAATCAAGTAGTGTAATTCTTTAATTTCTGTTCTTTTTTATCAAAATGATTTCATTATTCTTGATCCTTTAAATTTTCATATAAATTTTAGAGTTGGATTATTAATTTTTACCCCGCCCAAAAAAACCTGCTCAAATTTTGTTTGCAAATGAATAGAATTTAGAATTCAATTTTGGGTAAATTAATATTTTCACAATATTATTCTGATTCATCAACATGGTATTTCTTACCAGTTATTTAAATCTTAAATTATCTCAGCTATCTTTTACAGTTTTCAGTATGCAGATCTTACAAAAACTTTGCTAATTTATTCATGAATATTTTATGATTTTGGATGTAAATATTTTTAAATTTTGATTTTCATTTTATTCTAGAAATGTAAACATAGAAATGTAAATAATTTTGGTATGCTGACCTAGTATTCTACAATCTGGCTAAACTCATTTATTAGTTATTTTTATTTATTTATTTTTTTGGTTGGTTCCCTGGCTGGGCATCGAACCCAGGCTGCGATGGTGAGAGCACCAAAGCCTAGCCTCTACACCACCAGGGAACCTCTTAGTTATTTTTATTGAAAGTATTTTTTTGGCATCTTTAACTTCCTTTTTTTTTAATTATTGGGATGACATTGATTAGTAAAAATTATATAGGTTCCAGGTGTACAATTCTACATTACATCTTCTGTGTGTTGTATTATGTATTCATCACCCAGGGTCACTTCTCTTTCCATCACCATATATTTGTGTCCCTGTCACTTGTCCTCCAGCCCCCTCCCCCATTACCCTTGGGTAACTACTAAATTATTGACTGTGTCCATGAGTTTTGTTTCTTTGTTGCTTTTGATTTTATGTCAACAATCAAACTAAATTTTTCCATCCCTTTCCCTTATTTTACCCACACTCTCCCATCCCTCCTCCCATCTTAAACAAGTCTCTCTAGTGTTCTTTGTTGTACTGGTTTGGTGAAAATAAATTTCTTTAGCTTTTCCTTGTCTGGAAATCTCTTTATCTGTTCTTCAATTTTGAATGCTAGTCTTGCTGGATACCATCCTTGGTTTTCATCACGTTGAATATTTTCTGCTAATCCCCTTTGGCCTGTAAAGTTTCTGGTGAGAAATCAGCTGAGAATCGAATGGGTGTCCCTTTGTAAGCTACTACTTGGATTTTTCTTGCTGTGTTTAGATTTTTCTTTAATTTTTGCCATTTTAATTATGATAGTGTTGGTGTGTTCTTGTTTGGGATCATCTTGTTTGGAATTCTCTGTGCATCTTGGACTTATATATCTATTTTCTTCACCAGGTTAGAAAATTTTTCATTCATTATTTCTTCACATAATTTCTTGATTCCTTGCTTTTCCTCTGTCCCTTGTGGTACACCTATTATTCTGATATTCTTCCACTTAAATTCCCAGAGGAATCTCAAACCATCCTCATTTTTCTGGATTCTCATATCTATCTATTCTAAATGGGTGTTTTCTGCTGGGTTTTCCTGCACATCACTGCTTTGTGCTTCTATTTCATTTAGTTTGGTGACTTTTATTTCATTCATTATTTCAATTAATGTAGTCACTATCTGTTTCTGGTCCTTTCTAATCATTTGCAAGTCTTCTTTAATGCTTTCTTTAATGCTTGCTATCTCTCTGTTGAAATTATCATTCAGTTGCTTAAGCATTTTTTTAATCGTTGATTTGAGTTTGGTTTCTGATGGGTTACCTATGCTGATCTCTTTAATTTTCTGGTTTCTCATTTTTTTGCAGTCTCTCTGGACCCTCCCAGCTGTAATTTCTTTGGTGTTCACTGCTGATACTGGGTGGGCAGAGGTCTATGGGGGAAGGGCATTGGTGGCTTTGTTTTCTTCCTGTGGCTCTGGGGGGTTGTGCAGAGAGTTTGGGCATCATTGCACCTTTCTATTCTGGATTTGCCCATGGGCAGATTCCACCCTGAGACTTAGGGGGTCAGCTCTCCTGTATGGTGGTCTTTCAGATCATCCTGGTTGTGGGCTGAGAAATGCAGGTTAAGCCCTCTCCTTCTCCTTCTCCTTCTCCTTCCTGGTTGGAGCGTTCACTCTGTGGCTCCTCACCGCCTAGTCGCTCCTCCTCCTCTGGGAACCAGAGTGAAGTCTTGCCGCTGCATTTTGCAGATGGTTCTGCAACTCCTGGGGCCAAAGTGAGGTGGGTGCGGTATCTCACACCCCTGCCTGTGGGCTCCCTTTTCTCTATGGCTTGGACCAAGTGAGGCCCAGAGTGCTCTCTCACCATCTTCTTCCTGCTCCCTCCTGCAGTGATAGAGTTCCAAATGGGGACCTGTGCAGCTGCATCCTGTTATTCCCTTTGTTTCTCCGTTGTTTAACCCTGTGCCCACCTTAATGCCTTGAGAGGGTTTCTTAGCTGTGATTGTGTGATGTGTAGAGGGTCCTTGGTTGACGTGTAGGTGCTTTATTAGTTGTAATCTCCAGAGTGATTTTTCGGAGGTCCCTCTCATGCCGTCATTTTGTTGCATCTCATAACAATATTTTATTTATTTCATTTCATTGTGTAATTTTTGAATAATTATCATATTCCAGATGCTGTGATAAGCATTGAAAAAGCATTACTGCATTCAAAACTTACAAGTTTTGAGATATTTTTCTGTTATTATTATTTTCAACAGTTCTTTGATGTACAAACATCTGCACATATTTAATGTGTACAATTTGATGAATTTAAACATATGAAAACACTCATGATACCATCACCATAATCAAAGTCATAGATATATTCAACATCTACCAAGCTTTCTTATACCCTTTTTTGAAGGAGGAGGGTAAGAAGTATGATGTGAGAGCTATACTTTAAATGACTTTTAACATGTACAATACAATATTTTTTACTCTAGATACTACTATGTGGTACAGCAGATCTCTAGAACTTATTTATTTGGTATAACTGAGAGTTTATATCCCTTGAATAACATCTCCCCATTTCCCCTACCCCACAGCCACTGGCAACTACTATTATATTCTCTGCTTCTATGCATTTGACTACTTTAGATAATTCATGTAAGTGGAATCATGCAGTACTTAGGCTTTTGTGACTTACTTATTTTACTTAGCATAAGAAGTGTTGGTGAAGTTGTGGAGAAAATGGAATCCCTGTACATTGTTTGTAGAAATGTAAATTGGTACAGCTGTTATGGAAAGCAGTATGGAGGTTCCTCTAAAATTTAAAAATAATCCAGCAATCTCACTTTGGGTATATTTTGGGTATATGAAGGTTGTTCAGAAAAAATCCAGTCATAAATGCCTCTATTTTTCATATTACATGGCTGGATACTTTCAGAACATCCTCACATATGCAAAATAGATGAAATCAAGATCTCAAAAAAATACCTACACCCTCATGTTCATTTTCTTATAGCACTATTCACTATAGTCAAATACGGAAATAACACAAGTATCTATTAACAGATAAATGGATAAAGAAAATATGATATATACATACAATGGAATATTATTCAGTGTTAAAAACAAAGAAAATTCTGCCATTTACAACACCATTTATTAGTTCTTGAATAATATTTTTACTTTTAAACCAAACTTGCTTTCTTCAAATAAGCCTTATGATGTATTACTCATTTTATACATTGCTGGTTTTCATTTGCTAATGTTTTGTGGAGGATTTTTTGAATCAATATACATGAAGGTATTGATGGGAAGTTCTATTTTCTTGTAATGTCTTTGTCTGATCTTGGAAATAGGGTAATGCTTTCCTTATAAAATTAACTGAAAAGTTTCTTTTCTCATCAATTAGCTGATAGAGTTTGTGGAGGATTGGAGTAATTCTTTCTTAAATGTTTCATGAAATTTCTTAGATAGATACCTGGGGCTTGTCTTTTCTTTATGGGATAGTTTTTTAACTAAAATTCAATTTCTTTAGTAGATGGAGGAATACTCAGATTTCCAATTTCTTTCTGAATCAGTTTGGTAATATGTCTTTAAGGAATTCACCTCTTTCATCAGAGTTTGCAAAGTATTGACATGATTTTTATATAAATATTTTATTATCCTTTTAATATCTGTAAATTATGTAATATCCTATCTTTATTCACAACATGGTTATTTTTGTCTCCTGTTTCTTTTTAAATAAATCTAACAAGAGATTTACCAATTTTATTGGTCTTTTGTACAATTTCATTGATTTTCTTCATTGTCTATTTTCTATTATATATTTCCACTTACATCTTTAATATTTTTGAACTTTTCCTTATTATGTATTTGATTTCTCCTTCCTTTTTAGTTTAGTCATGTGAAAACATAGGCCATTGGTCTGAGACCCTTTTTTTTCTAATCGAATCATTTAAAATTAAAATGACATTTTCCTTATACAAATGGCTTTCACATCATCCCACACATTTGACATGTTATATTTTCATTTTCATTCAGTACAAGTTATTTCTAATTTCTTTTATGGAGTAGGAGTTATTTAAACTTTTGTTTAAAAATTTCCAGATAGTAGGGATTTTCTATATATGTTCCTGTTTTTTACTTCTATTTGGTCAGAAAATATGCTTTTTGATTTCAATCTTTTTAAATTTATTGAGACTTTTCTAGTATCTCTTTATGAATTTTTCATATGTTCTTGGAACAATGTGTATTCTGATGATGTAAGGTGAAGTATTCTGCAATGTGAGGTGAATTTGGTTGGCTGTCTTGTTCAGGTGTTTTATATTGTTTCTTATTTTCTGTCAAGAGTGTTAGTCTCCAGCTGCTATGTGGATATTTATTTCTCCTTTCAGTCCTATTGTATTTTGCTTCAGGTATTTTGAAGATTTGTTACTTGGTATATACACACTCAGATCATTTAGATTCCATTAATGAGTTAATCCTTCAATCATTATAAATTATCTTTTTTTATCCTCAAAGTATTCCTTGTTTTGAAGTTTACTTTGTCTCATATTTATAGAACCCTTCCAATTTTCTTATGATTAAGGTTTGCAAGGACTATCTCTTTTCCAGATTTTATTCTTAACTTAGTTATTTGTATTAAAAATGGGTTTCTCATAGAAAGCAAATAGATCTTGCTGTTTTTGTCCAGTGTATTAATCTCTTCCTTAACTGAGGTAATTGGATGTAAGCACCGAATTTGTTAGATAGATATGAATATTTACACTGTACTATTTGTTTAAAAAACTTTTTCTTATCTGTTCTTCTACCTTATTTATATGCCTTTCTTTGCATTAATTGAGGAAATTTGGATTTTCTTATTCAAACTCACTGATTGGTTTATTTACTACATCTTTTTGTTTTATTTTATGTTTTTAAGTAATTGTTCTACAGTATATAGTCTACATTTTACAATATAAATCTTTCCTTTGTAACAGCCTACTTTTAAATGGTTTTATACCACTTTCAATGTAAGAACAGTTTTGTTTTTTAATTTAAACAAACAAGTTCACGTTTACCTAAGAAAATTTTAATGTAAGGTGGTATTCAAGTTTTGTGTGACAAGTCCAGAATATATATCATTAAAAATCTACATCTCAGCATATTGGTGCTGACTTATTTTTTACAGGTAACCAACCCATTGTTGCTATCTTGAAGATACATGCTTTTGGTCACAAGGGTACTGGGATACTGAGATAAGACAGCAAGGATGCAATGACATAGACATTTCAAAGAACATGACAATTAGACCGTAGGATAGGAATATGCGGTTGTGTTTAATATACTCAGGTATCTACAGTGCACAGCATAGGGTCAGTTCAGATTTATCTGAAGTTCTGAATATATACCTAAGTGAAAGATGAATATATAACTTGCAGTGGTCACCCCCACCTTTTTGGCAACAGAGACTGGTTTCATGGATGACAATTTTTCCATGGGGATTGAGGGTGGAAGGGATGGGATGCGTATGTGTAGTTTACAATAGGGTAGCACTCTGTGACAATCTAATGCCCTCACTGATCTGACAGGAGGTGGAGCTCAGGCAGTAATCCTAGCGATGGGGAGTGGCTATATAAATACAAATGAAGCTTCTCTCACTGCCTGTCACTCGCCTCCTGCTGAGTGGCCTGGTTCCTAACAGGCTCTGTGGCCTGGGGATTGAGAACCCCTGACTTAAAGGATGGTTTCGTATAACCCGAAAAGACAGACAAGAGCTCTAGTACTACATTAAATTGTCTAGAGTGCCTTTGCTACATCTTTTTGAGCAGCAGCATCAGCCTTATTATAATTTTGTTTAAATAATTTTATTTACCTGAAAATATTTTTATGAGAAGGGAGGTTAAAATTGTTGGGTTTAAAAACCTTTTATATAAAACTATCAAAAATGCTCCTTTGAACTTAGATTATTTATTCTCCTATGATGGTGGAAGACAGTATGAGTCAGCAATTTTTAGAAGACGTAAGTCAGAGCCATCTCTATCTCCTTTGCTTTTTATTTAAGGCCCCAGGAAAGCCATGGCTAATGAGGAGGGATGGAGTATTCAGACAAGATTTGGAGGTAGGAGAGATCCCAAAGGCAAAAGGATGAATTAGAATATTTTGAAAAAAGATGTCTTGTATTATGTATCTATGTATTTTTAATGCAAAATGTTATTTTTTAAAAAATTAATTACTATTTTTTATACAGTTTTGTGAAACCTTCCTTGTTCTGTGTTTGATTGGCTGTTGTTAAATTTAATGTTAAACTTTTTACTCTTTGGGGGATCATCAGTTATTTCCACTGTTAGAAAAGGAAAGGTGACATGTATTTATTATATGACATATCTAAGTAACTTCCTTTTATATTCATTTCTTTATTGTTACAGAAGTCAGGATATCTGTTCTCCTCCTAAATTCTTTAAAGATGATATGTCCTTATCAAATTCTTCTTAGTTACATATTTTTTTAATTTTCAAATTGAATAATTATAAGAATTGTCTAACATTCTAAGAAATAAATTTGAACCTTAGAATACTTACTTTATTTTCAAGGTCTCGTTAATGGGCACATTCAGTACAATTTCATTAGAGTTTTTATTTGCTACAAAGGAGTTCTTTGGATGAAATAGATCAAGTGATATAGAAATTTTCTTCCCTGCTTATGACTATAAGCTGCCAGTGACCCTTCAGATCTCTGGGTCTCAGTGAATCAAGACATGAGTTATACGAAAGCTTTCTTCTGAAACTTCATTCAAGGCATATTAATTTCATTTGAAGTATCTATCAGAAATATATATCTCTTATGTTTGGATTTTCATATCCTATAATTTGGTAGATCATATAATTTATTGAAAACCTATTATAAAGAAGGTCCTAGGAAGATGAAAACATGAAAGAAACAAGGTTTCTGCCCATTTGATTCATGATTTGAATAGGTAGCTGCTGTAGACTGCATATTTGTGTTCTTACCCTAAATCCATATGTTGAAATCCTAATTCCCAGTATGATGGTATTTGGAGATGGGACCTCAGGGATACAAGCAGATCATGAAAGTGAAGTCCTTATAATGGGATTAGTGCCCTTATTAAAAAAAAAAAAAAGACATATGAGAGTATTTCCTCCTTCCCACCCTCCCTCTTTCTCTGTCTGCAATGTGAGAATACCATAAGAAGGTGGCCCCCTACAAGCCTTAAGTAGGCTCTCACGTGATACCAGATCTGGCAGCACCTTGGTCTTAGACTTCCCAGCCTATAGAACTGTGAGAAATAAGTACTTGTTATTGGTGCGACCTAGTCTATGGTATTTATTATAGTAGCCCGAACTGACTGAGGCAGAAGCTAAGACATAAATGTGGAGAATACAGTGGATTTTGTAATGGATTGAGGCAGAAAAGAGAACTCTAGGGTGGTAGTTTAAGCAGAATCCTAATGATGGGCAAAGTTTTGATCGAAACATTGGCTGGAAGAATAGTTTATGAGTTGTGGCATCATAAATCAAGCATGCTGTAGAAAACAAATTATATTTTGCCAATAGCCAGTAGTTTTATTCTTTTTTTGGTGATGTTAAGTGTCTGAAACAGAGAAGGAGAGGTTAAAACTGAAACATTATATTTAAAAAATACTGATTTCAGGTGACCACAAGATGATGTAGTCTAACCTAATTTTATGAATGAGGAAAATGAGGGACACAATTGTTTGGTGTTTGGTGCATAGCTCACATATTCTTGAATTTCATTTTGCCTCTTAAGTGTGTTGTCTAGAGGTCATATTCGCAAGAGCTCTAATTACTTTGCCATGTGTTCACATTTGATTTGGTAAAATATGATCATCATTGAAGGTTTTTGAGGAGGGAAGTAACACAATCAGAGTCATGCTGAGGAAAACTCCTCTGACAGTTCTCTGGAAGATGGATTAGAGTGTAGAGAGCATGAAGAAAGGACATAAGTTATAAGTTGATTTAACACTCCAGAAGAGTAATAAGAGTGCATACTATAATGATGACAATAGTAATAAGGAAGAGGAGGTGGGAGTACACACACACACACACACACACACACACTATTCTTAAAAACTATTTCTACTATGGAAAAAGCATTTTCAAAGAACTGGAACAGCTGGATAGGCTAGAAATTGGGACATGGAAACAATTTCTCTGGAGTCTTAATTCAAGAGGACCAGCTATGTGGTGATCTATCAGATTAAAAGTCAGGTACTCGGAGAAGGAAAGCCTGTCTCTCCTAAGGTATAGCACATAGCCAAAAAATGAGTAAAAAAGAACCTAGGCTGAATTCAAATGTGCTAGATTATAATTATTTTTAAAATTAGAGCTGAAAGAGACCTTGTAACCCAACTTCATATTTTCTATAATGGGAAGCAATACAAATACACAATCATGTGTATATGTTAAAATGACTGAGTTTGATTAGTTGGTTTGTAGGATGAAAAAACCTGGCTCTAAAACCCCTGTATTCTGATTCTCAGTCCACTTTTCTTTCCATTGCTTTAAGGATTTTGGCTAGACATACCAGAGGCAAAATTGTAAAGAAAAAATTATATAAAATTCAAAAAACAGGAGTTCCCTGATGGTGTAGTGGCTTAAGGCTTCGGTGTTGGCGCTGTCAGCGCTGCGGCCTGGGTAACCCCCCTTTTCATATGGTTCAAGCAACTGCTTTCTTTTTTTATTATAAAAATATTTTTTTATTTTTAGACTTATTGGGGAGACATTGGTTAGGAAGAATTACATAAGTTCCAGGCGTGCAATTCTATAGTACATTGTCTATTTGTTGCATTATATATTCATCCCCAGTGTGAGTTCTCGTTCCATCACAATATATTTCAATTTATTTATTCTATTATAGTAGCCTCTAGTTTTGTTTTGTTTTGTTTTGTTTTTTACTAAATTTCCTATTCTCCTAATTGAGAGGGGTAAAACGAGGTATTGTTGTAATCAAAGCTGCTTGTATGTTCTCCTCATTTTTCCTACCTGAGAGACCAAAACTCATAAAAGACTGGTTTTGCAGTAAGGCTTTTCACTTTCTAGTTGTATGACCTTAGGCTAGTTACTTGATACTCCCTACCCTGTTTTCTTCAATCATAAAACTGATATGGTAATAATAAGACCAAATTATGGGGTTGCACTAAGATTGAAGTGAGTAATATATGTAAAGTACCTAGAAGGAAACATGGCATATAAAAAGTGTTCCTTATTTTTCTCAAAGTTAACAAGTTGTTCTCACTTGCACAAAGCATAGCAGCCCCCTTGTAGTGAACGATGGGCTATTTATTATTATAGCTTTATGTGTTTTTATAGTTTCTTCATGAAAGCTTTTTGTCACTTTGATGCCCACTTTTGCATCATTTTCCTGCTCAAAACCAAATCTCGCTGGTAGAAAACAGATACAAACAAGGAGGGAGTAACACTATGTATGCCATGATTGTTTATGTCCCTTTTTAAAATTCTGTAAATGCCAGAATGAGGAAGCAGAGTAAATTGAACATACACCAAATGCACTGGTATAATTGTTGGTGTATATTGGCCAATGTAAGTAAGACATATTTTCTAAATTTGTTTTTTTCTTGGACTTTTGAGCTCAGATGATGGAGACCTGGGAAAATATTCACTATTCCAAATTCTAATGAAAATTGAATGTCTAATGTAATTGTAAAATGAACTGGGGTGCTAGAGACTTGTTCTGTGACTCATAATCCAAACTTTGCACTGAATCAGAACTGATGCTTCTTGCATGACTTTCCAAGAATTTATTTATTTAATACCCATTTAATGAGGATGTGCCAAGATGTAAATAAACATGAATGAATGGTGCCTTCATTGAAGAAAGCTTAATAGTCTTTGTTCACTGTATTCAATGATATAGATCCATCTAAGCCTGGATATCATTTAAATCTAATTCAGTATTACTGAGGCAAAACCTAGTAAAGAGGATAAGGTACTTTAATGGTAGGTTAATTGTATAGGGAAAACAAACTAGTAAATTATGTCTTTTTTGTGTTGTATTCTTTGGGAGAAACTGTGGGAGATTAATGATCATATATACATTGAGTTCCCTAGTGATAGCTTGACCATAGCTAAGAAAAATTACCTATGATAAGAAATAATTGAAAATGATTTAAAAATCCATAAAAATTAGAAAAGTGAAATTTCTGGTCCTGGAATAGGACTATGGAGGCATAGTGGCAGAAGCAGGTAGATTATGCTTTTTGAGTTTTAAAAACCAGTGTTTTAATGGAGTTAAATATTCAGGAGAGAAAATATTATGGTATATTAAGAAGAACAAACTGTACAGATAAAAGCTCCTTTTTTTGTAGGGGAGTGTTTACCACTAATTGCATTTTTGGGAGGTAGATTTGGGCAGAACTAGGAGTTTGTATGTGTTATGATCTTGGGCAGCTGAGCAATAGTTTGTGTACTGGTAAAACACACACACACACACACACACACACACACACACACACACGGCATTCTTAACTCAAAAACAAACATGTTCTTAAAAGTACCTATGTTTCTTTGTCTTTTGATTTTCTTGGCACACTTACTGCTTTCTATCCCCTCTCCCCGCTTTCCATCACTTCCTGCTTTTCTTCTTTCTTCCCTCCTTTCCTACGTCTTTTCCTTCCTTTCTTCTTTTTTTCGTATTCAGGTTGGAAACTACTCTGAGAAACATTCTCAACTGTGATCCTTCCCCATATATCAGCTCAATTCATTAGTTTCAGACCATCTGCTGCCCTCTTGTGGCCATGTGATCCACCCACCTGTGCCCCAGTTCGAAGCCCTTAAAGGCGTTTGTCAAGTGAAAGGATTTTGCCGGTCAGGTGACACTGACATCTCAAACTATAACTGACCTTCTTCTTACTGCCCTGTATTACACATTGTATCCTGATGCTCTTTAACTCTAAAATAAGTAAAAAATATATATAACGTTAGTGATCAGTTTAAGGACAACATGGACTGATTGTATCTTCTGGGGAAATTTGGAAGTAATGCCTTTCACTTTCTCATATGGAGTAGTGGATAAGCCATGTTATATTAAACCATTTTATATTAGATGATGTTAAAATATAGAAATAAACATCACTTACTACACAGTAAAACAAAATTGTAAAAATACTCTGAAAAAGCCATCAGGTAAATTTTTTACCAAAGTCATTTGATTAAACTGTATCCTCATGTAAAACTTAAAATAACAATGGCAAAAAGAAATTATTTCAGGTAGAATTATTAATTATGCCTTTTTAAAAGGTTTTAGAATTTTGGTTTTCTAAGAGATTATAAATTTCAATACTAAGTAACATATGAACCAATACATTCATCTCTAAAGTTATTACACTACATTTTATAGCTTTCTCTCTTATATCAAGATTGCAATGTTCTCTTTTGGTTAAAATAATAAAGCCAAAGCTAAAGCAAGGATAAAGGATCCTTTTATTAAATTTGACGTGCATGTCCCTGATAGTCCTCATTGCATTGCCTTTTATTTTCAGTTTCTCATTACCATTTTAAATTAGAATCAGAGATATTTAACTTACTCAATATATTGCTTTAATGAAAACTAAAAGAGCTAATTCTGAGTAACACTGTATACTCAGCTACTCTGAATGCTCAGCAAAACTAACAATTCTATTTAAGGGGAACATTTTTTTTCTTTATTTGGACTGTTGTTTAAAGACAATATTAAGTAATTCAGATGGTTCTATTAAAATGATTTCTAGTTAAAATGTTGAAGATGGGCAGAAAGGAACAAGATTAAAAGTCTGGTGCAATAGACATTATCACTCTGGAACATCCCAGAGGCAGGTCAAGGTTGTGCTTAGGGCCCTGCCAACAAGAACACTAAATCTTTTTTTAAAATGATATTTATAAGATATATTTCTCTATGAGAAAAATCGGAAACATTGCAATTTCTTATTTTATGGTTTAGTACTGATCATGGTTTGAATGTGTGTAGATGAATTCTTCACAGTATTTAGGGTCTCTAAAGATCTTAAACTAGCTCTTAGCATCATCACACCATATGATTAAACTGATTTTTTTAGAAACAGAGGATACAGAACAATGACTGAATAAGCAGAATATGGGCTGTTGCAAATACTTCTAAGCTAATGGCTATGATGTTTCCTTAAGCATCAATCACTGATTATTGATCACTGCATATAAATCTTTACCAAAGACAAATGCCCTTTTGCTATGGGCCTTACTATCCTCAATTCTGGAACGAAAAGGTAACTGTGATCATATCTGAAAGTATGGTTTCACATAGATAGATCTATCTATCTATCTATCTATCTGTCTGTCTGTCTGTCTATGAATATACTTAAAGGTTTCTCTCCTTCAGAACTGAGTGGAGAAGGAAGACGTCTCTCATCTGGATTAAAGTTATATGACTATTCAATTACCATTTTAACCTTTTCTATGACCTCTCTTCTTTACCATCATAGGATAGTCCAACCTAGAGGTTAGAGCCAATGGTGGCTATATTAGGTTGTTTTAAGAAAGGCTAACTTTCTTAAGTACATACTTTAAATACATAGAGTTCCTCTTTATTAAATAAATACATTAAGTCTAGCCTTACATATGCAAAAACTAAGTTTTTCCATGTGAAAGGTGGTTAGTCTGTGTATAGTATATAAAATCTGCTCCAGTGTTTACATAAAATTAGCAGAAAATATCTATTTTTTTGCAAGAAGATTGTTAGTTTATTATTTTAGCATTGTTTCACTAACTGAACATAAATCCACCCCCAACCTAAAAGAAATAAATTTTTTTGAAAAATATTTGTCTTGAGGAAATAAGCAAACAAAAAGACACTAAGCAGGAAAAATTTTGGCGTGAAAACATCATCCTCCCCTCAATAGACACCCCCAGTTCAAATGTGATTATGATACCAAAGAGTCAAGCTTTGTATTTGTAAAATGAGCTATAGATACTTTTCCTTCACTACAAAGAAAATATTATTTCTTACTGCTATTCTTAAGGGTTTCATGGGATTAGAAAAAAAAGCAATTAAAAACAATCACATGTATAAAGTAGCATGTTATTGTAGGAGTTGTCTCAAAGGTTAAGCAAGAAACCCAATCACTGAAAGTTAGAACGTGGTTGCATTATAAAATTTGAACTTCCTAATCCATTGAGTTGCTCACTTTTTAAATTCATGAAATAAGAAAGATGCTTGAACTTCATTACAAATTCACTGTGATTATTTGGAAATAAAAGGTTAAATTGTGAATCATGAAATTCTTCAAATGCAAGTATTTTAAACCAGCAATGTCAGGAGGCACTTAATGCAGCAAATCAGAAAAACAAAGTCTCAAAGGCTACGTGTTTAAACAGAAATGAATTTGGATTAATGAGAAATATATGCCAATAGATATATTGCACACAGGTTTATTATTCAGTATGCACTGGATGTTAATTTTTATTATACTTTTATTAAGCATTAATATTAGTTTTTATGTTTGACTGATGCTATTTTCTATGAATGAACCATGATTTATCAAAATGATTTACCTGTAACTGTGCCATTTTAAGAAAACAAACAGGATAATCTCCCTGCATCTCTCCCTCCCCTTCTCTTCTTTTTCCCTCTCTTTCTCCTTCCCTCCATTTCTCCCTCCTTTTCTTCTTTCATCCTATCTCTCTCATTTTCTTTTTCTTTTTCTATCTCATGAAAAGCCCATGTGCACAAGCATGATAGATGCTTCTTCCTGTTAATAAACTGGCAGTGTTGATCTACAGCTGTATGCAGACCACATCTTTCTTCAAAACCTGCAAGGCACACATTTAAACTCAAATTTCAGAGATTGCAACACCTAGATTGTAGTACAAATTGGTATGACCAACCAGACCCAGCAACCATCCATCTTCATTTTTTCTGCCACCCTGTAAACTGAAACCTTTTGTAGTGAGAGGTAACTAAAATTCTGAAGTCGACTTGCAGTAAAGGGAAGCAACAGCCTTAAGATTGAACTGAAACATCTGACAGCTCTCTGAAACAAAAAAACAAAAACAAAATGTACCCAGGTTTCAGTTATGCTGTATTTGGTTTCTTTTCTTGTTTAATAAGCACTGGCATATAACTCATTAGACACCTTGTGGGCAGCTCCACAAAGAAGTGGGAAGTTCAATTTAGAATAAGTGGGAGGTGTATAAGTTAGCATTTATGCTTCTGGATAAATCAGCTTCAGCATATGAGATTTTTGCCGTACACTTCAAACATACTTATTTCCCTAGCTGCTGGCTCAAATATGAATTTAAACAGGCATATAAACAATATATGGGGGAAAAAACACAAAGTTTTTCTACAGCAGTTTCCATTAATAATGAAACCTTGTTTGAGGCATTTCACTGTGAAAATTTGTTTCCTGGATTCATTCCTTCAGGAAAACTATCCATTAAGCCATTCCCAGGTGGTTCCAAAATATTTTACTTAACTGGAGACATTAACTGTTGTTCAGAGAATGCAGGTTTAATAGAGAGGGCTTCAAAAAATTGTATCTGCTTGGTGTCATTTATGCCCTGCCTATGGCATTTCCTAACACAGACAATATGCCTAAACCAAATGACCACATGTCTCCAAGAGAAAATTGACCTAAATTTGTTAAATAGGCAGACATGGGATTATAGATAGTTGTGGATTTTCCTTATATCAGAAAAAACAAACAAACAAACAAACAAATAAATAAAAACGGGACTGTTTTTATTTGAGAATCATCTCTTCTCCCTGAAGACAATTAGAATGTTATAGAATATGGTTTCTACAGTTTTCAAAATGAGGTTCACTGTTGCGTCCAGCAAGACATGGGCAGTGTGAGAACGGGAAGGGCAACACAAAGTGATGAAAGACAGTAGCCAAAAAAATGTTATAAGCAGGGCCAAAGGGCTCCAGCCTCATGGTCTAAACATCGAATTGAGCCAACTCATGGGTTTTATTGGATAGAATGAGGTGTGTCTTTACTCCATAGCCCCAAGGCATGGAGTCACTGTTATTCTAAAAACATCCATTAAGGGAGTGGGCTATTGGCAAAAAGTGGTAGGAGCTATTCTCCTATCTGAATACAAACAGACTTCTCATCACGTAACTTTACAATTCCTCTCATCAAGAGGTGGAGTATATTTGTCTTCCTCTTGAACCTGTGCTGGCCTTGTGACTTGCTTTGACTGACAGAATGTGGTAAAAGTGATGTTTGTGCAATATATAAACATATTTTTAATGTCTACATGGAAAAGGAGAATCCAAGTTGCAGAAATGATTAAGGTTACTAATCAGCTGACTTTTAAATAGAAATAGTACCATTCTTTATCTGGAAATGCTATTTTTCTCTCCATTTCACTTGATCATTAGTGTACATATCTCAGATTGGCACTTACACTGGGAAACCCTGCTAGATTAAGTATAATCCCTTGATTAAATACTTACACAATTGTGTTTTTTAATGTGGATTTGTGATTATTTGATTCGTGTCTGTCTTTCCTATGGGAATTTAAGCTCCATGTCAAGGCCCATGTCTGTTTTTGATTACCATTATAGGCATGCTCCCCCAAAAAACACTGCTAAGAGCAACCCCAAGAACATTGTAGGCCCTCAAAAATATTTGTTTAGTGAAGAGGGAAAAATACATATCTAGAAGAAAAGAGTGAGTAATCAGTAACACTTCCTGAGTAGTAAGTAATATGTGGCAAGAATACGCTAAGCACTTTGAGCTCTCATTTTATTTAACATTTAAATAACCCAATGAAAATAGTAGTTCCATTATATAAGTGAGAAAAGTGATATTTGGAGAAGAGAAATAAATTATTCAAGGATTTTTAAGTAAAAGTGGCAAAATCAAAACATGGAATTTAGATATACTTAGCCTGAGTCTAGGCTATGTGGACTCATATTTATCCTACCATTATTTAAAATTGTGATATTTTGTTCATCATGAATTTTCACATTAATTTTATTTTTTAATATTGCATTAAATTATTTTTTTTGATAGATGTGTCTGTACCTCTTAAATTCTGCACCTGAGACAATGCCTCACTTGTCTTACTTACCCCATCCTAGTCTGGCCCAGCACAAATTATAGATTGGTGAAAATATTTATTCTGAAGGTAAGCTATATAAAAAAATTAAGAAATAGAAATCAATCTCTCTTAGGAAGATAGGAGAAACCAATATTCTTAACCTAGATCAAAGGATGAGAACAAGTTTAGTAACAGACTTCATCCTCAATAAGGGAATGAGTAGTGATCTGAAAAGCAGTGACAAGTTACTCTCTATGATACCAAGGGCATGACAAGACAGCAATATTGACCTGGGTCCTTTTAATGCTGCTGTCTCTCTGGCTCTTTCTTCTAATTGTCTCATCTAGTTTTAAGGATTCTTATAATTACCTTGAGCCCACCTGAGTAATTCAGGATACTATTTCTATTTAAAGGTCAGCTGATTAGTAACCTTAATTATTTCTGCAACTTGAATTCTCCTTTTCCATGTAGCATAACTTATTCATAGATTTTAGGGATTAATACTTGGACATCTTTTGGAGGGGACAGTATTCTACTTACCATAGTAACATAATGGTAGGTTTTCTGAGACTTTGTGTTCAAATTGTGCAATGTTCCCTTAGTGAGATCTCTTGACGCCAATGCAATGAAGACAGGCTAGTTAGATCCCTTTAACTCTGATCTAATTGTTTCTAAGCAGTGTTCTTTTGGATCACTTATCCAGCACTTCTGAATAGCAAACACCTTCCTAATCCACTCTCCTAATGGAGATCCTAGTCTTCTACTCCACTACTTTCAGAATTTCCAACCTCTCTGTTTTACTGCAGAACTCTTTGCCTTCCCTGACAATCTCCATAGATTACAAATCAGACTAAGTGGTACTTAAATGATTAGAAAAACTGTGTTGTTCTTTCTTGAAACTTGGGAGTGTATGTGTGTGTTGAGGGGGCTCAGTATTTTGAAAATCTGTAATTTGGGTGTCCACAAGTTGTAAAGGAATTAAATAGGGATAGCACATTGGAATTCTGATTCTGTCCTGGGGACATCATTGTTCCTCACCCGCATACCTGGAATAAGTTAAATAGAATGGGCTGAATAATTTCTTCTGAAATAGTAAGAACACATAAATAAACAAACAAAAACCCAGATGTAGTCTGATTGAGCCTCTGTTCAGGGTCTTCTCATATATATATATGATTTTTGAGGAAAGATTACAGGAGGCTACTCAAAGTCATATTCAGGCTAAAACTGATTTTTTTTAATGCCAAAAACTAATTGTAAGTAATTGATGCAATGCTGTGCTCTAAAATTTACATTTTTTTTTTTTTTAGGAAACAGAACTATTGGCAAATACTTCAACCTCTTGTGAGTGTTAGATAAAATTATTCTTAGAAATCATTGATACAGTACACTGAGGGAGGAGAGACATTTGTTTATCTACTTATTAAGCCACAGGGCTTGGAATAATGTCCCTACATCCTGTTATGCAGGACAGAAGGCTCCATAGGCTTAACTTGTAAATTAAAGGGATTCTTTAAAAGGAGAGAATACGTAATGGAAAGCTGTTATAGTTGAGGATAGTCCATAAAAATGAGTTGTTGGCTTCTGGAAGAAACAGCTGGGGACTGTCGGTACTCAAGGTGTGTATGTGCCTTTGGTTAGAGTTTGAGAAGCATGCATGGCCAACAGAAATCTTTGGTGGAATTGCCATCCACGGCCAAAAACAAGGTTTATTTAGAGCTCTAATATATTAAACATTCATTTCTAACATCAAAGAAATAATCATTTACTCAAAAAACATTTATTAGCTTTCTAGTCTTATTCCGACTAAGTGTCAATAGCCTAAAGATACAAAAACAAAACAAAATCAAACCCCCCCACACACAAAAAAAAACCCTGAAATATGTCTTTGAAAGTTAAGAACTTGGGAAGATAAATTTGGAAATCTAAAATATCTTTGTAGTGAGATATATTTTGATAAATTTAAAAGTGTGAGGAGACTTTTGTCAGACAGGTTAATAGGGATGGGGATGATCCATCCACCCATGATGGGAGGGGTTAATTTCAAGCAGAGTGACGGACAGAAAAGGCACGGTGGGGGTGGGTACAATACACCTATGTGCAAGGAATTATAACAATGACTGGTGTATAACATTCAAGCAGAATAGAGAAAGTAAGTACTGCCAGATGAAAAGATAGCAGGGATCAGCATATAAGGGTATTCTAAGACTTGTCAGATACTATTTGAATCAGTCATTTGTGTATCAATTTTTCAACTTTAACTTGTATGCATACTGATATGAATATATGAATTACATGGAATGTTTACGTTTATATTTTCTAGCCAACCCAATTTTTTAATTGTATGAATTTATTTTTAAAAACTGGTATTGGAGGCATAAATAGAAAATGAGTACCCCTTTCTATAAACCATAAATGGAATATAATATCTCAAAACTTTTTTAAAAAATTGCCATTAATGGCTAACCAAACAGTTATCTGTCATCTACAGTATTTTAGGGGTTTTGGTACCATTCACTAAATTAGTTTAGGATTATAAGAGAAGCCAATATTGTGGAAAATAGGATGATGTCAACTTTTAGTATTATACCTTAGAAAGGCCAATGTTTGGGCACTCAGAAGGAAATTCAAAATGAAGAACAGGCTTAGAAGTTTAGGGCAGGGTCACATCACTTTACATGAGGAAGTTGACAGTCCAAGAGTTAATGATTATAAACTTTTCTGAGGTTCTAATTAATTAATGAGCAGATTAATAGCAGGTTTGCCTAGGTAATTGGTATTATCTGGACTAAAAAAGACTAAGAATATATATACAAAAGGTGCCAAAAATGTATAAACATCTTAAGAAAGGAAAAAAACTGTATTAAAATTGTAATACTCAATATATACTGAAACAAAAGATGAATACAAGTCACGTTTGACTTCTGCAATTACAAGAGGTGCTCAATGTGGTTACCATCAGTGTGCAGACACTTCTGATTATGGCAAATCACTGCTTGAGCAACAATGACCAAAGTGTCCACTTGTATTATTGCACATGCTGTTTCAATTTCTTCCCAAGGTACTGCCAGTGTGACGTACCATAGAGTACCTTTCTTCCTTGATGTCCTAATGTTCTTGGCTGTACTCTGGCCTGGTACTTTCATGATCTTCCTGAGTGACCCTGCCTTACCTACATGTTAAATTTGCTAGGAATGTACAGTTCCTACTCCCATATACTCGTGTAATACTGCCTTGTATCACTTTTGGAATGACCTTTGCTTGTATTACATTTATAGCCTCTCTTTCTCTGATTAATAAATTGATGTTAAATGTGATAAATATGAAAGAATCATGATAATGTGGTAATATATTAGGGGAAACAATATTTTTTAGATCAGCAAATGCAGGCACATTTTAACAATGACTTGTTGGAGGCAGTATCTTTACTGTTTTGATATCATCTATCTTTGACACTAAATGTCAGTGAATTTCAGGAAAAAAGTGTGTGAGTTCATGTACTCTTACATTTTATGGTGGCAGAGAATTTCAGCCTAGTTTGATATCCATCTGTGTTGTAATATTTTCCCCTTTGACAAAGATAGGGGTTACTGAATGTGCTAGATCTGCTTGTGATCCCTATCAACAACTTGGGACCTGCAACATAACAATGGCAATGGAAAGAAAGCTTGCTAGATTGAGAAGGGCAGTTCTCAATGGGATCAATCTTCCAGGCTAAAGTCAAGATTGTCAGACAATGTGTAATAGAAATAGTATCGCCAGGCAGTTCAGGGGGCTTACAGCAGGGTAAGTATGCAACATACTACAGTGCCTAATAACCCATAGATGACTTTTACAGTAATAGAGCAGCTTGATCCTGGAGGGGTTAAACCGGACAAGAGTGCAATAGTATATGCACTCTCTGAAACACTATATTCCTTCTATACTCTGCATTATTTTAATTTTTAATTTGACTCACCCTCAGTTGCATTGTAAGTGCTTTAGAACCTTTTACCCATTGGGATATCTTTACTTCACATTCTAAGATACTCTTCTCAAAGGCACAAAAATGGTAATGTTGTATGGTGTTTACCCTATAGCCTTTGGCCCAGTGTCTTGCATATAGACTGTGGACAATAAATTATGATAGCTGGATGCTTTAAGTAATTTTTTTGCTAAAATACTAAAATGTTTGATAAAACACATTAAGTAGTGATGTAGATGTAAGTGAACTAGTTTGACAATAGTCAATGCCTATAATAGATGGTATGCTTTAAGACAAAGGTGATACCATTGATTTTAAAATATGCTAGATTAAGACATTTCTACTAATAAGACATGCAAATGTTGACATATATTCCAAAATGTGGTTGGGTATAGGTACTAGAATTGGTCAATAAATTTATGTTGAATAAGAGAGAATAACCATGAAAATTTATATAAACACCATGTCTGACAATTAAGTTCGAGAACTCATCCTAGAAAATCTGCTGTATACCTCATTGCTGAATATCCCTATGTTCACCTTTGAAGTACTCCCCTTGGGAAGCCATGCAGAGATACCAGTGCCTAGTCCATCCTTCAATGCAATTTTGGAACTCTTTTTCTGGAATAGCCATCAGAGCTGTTGTCATTATTACCCTTGATGTCCTGATGTCATCAAAATGTCTTCCTTTCAATATTTCCTTTATCTTTGGGTAAAGAAAAATGTTTTTGGGGGCTAGATCAGGTGAATAGGGAGGATGTTGCAATACAGTTATTTGTGTACTGGCTAAAAACTCCCTCACAGACAGTGCCATGTGAGCTGGTACATTGTCATGACAGAAGAGCCATGAGTTATTGGCAAAAAGTTCAGGTTGTTTTCATCTAACTTTTTAATGAAGACTTTTTAGCACTTCCAAATAGTAAACTTGGTTGACTCTTTGTCCAGTTGGTACAAATTCATAATGAACAATTCCTCTGATACCAAAAAAGTTTAGCAACATCATTTTGACTCTTGATTTGGACTGACGGAACTTTATTGGTGGTGGAGAATTGACTGACTGACTTCCATTGTGCACTTTGACACTTTGTTTCAGGGTCATTTTGGTACATCCATGTTTCATCACTAGTGATAACATGAACCCAAGCATCATCTTACCTCTCCACAAGGTCTTCACAAACTTTGATTTTTCTTTGCTTTTGTTAATTTGTGAGCTCCTTTGGGACTATTTTTGCATACACCTTTCTCGTACCAAGATTTTCAGTTAAGATTTTCCTGTTTCTCTATCAATTTTTACTTGGTCTGCTGTGTTTCCCACAATCAGGCAAAGATTTTAAGGCATAATTTGACAAGTTTTTGCAATGTTTTTGTCAGTTCTGCTCCTTAATCATTGCTCTGACCTCTCTTTATCAGTGATGTTTTCTCTCCACTCACAAAAATAATTTAATTCATATGTACACTGCCATTTTCTTCATGGAATTATCACCATGAACTTGAGCAATCATATCCCTGATTTCACATTCACTCTTGTCAAGTTTAACAAGAAATTTGATGTTTGTTCATTGCTCTGATTCAAGCTCCGACTTGCTTGCAACAGCACACAAAAACACGCAACAACAATAATGAAAGCCACTTAGCAAGGTACTGCCACATATCAACACGAATACCACTGCAAAACACAGGTGTACGAAGATTATGAAACCTTACCAAGTTGTTTGTACAAGGCTGTCAACATAAGCCCATGGTGGCAAGTTCATGAACTTGTCAGACTGTGTGTGTATAAATTTGATTCCAGGTTTGATATTTTATCATCATTATTCTGTGGTTAACCAGTGGATTTTGTAAAATACTTTTTATACCAAGCAATGATACTGTAGCATGCTATCAAATGTGGAAATGTCAGAGTTGAAAAATAAGAAGAATCTTCAGTCACGTAACCAAAAGGCTGTATTGCTAAGTACTATGAGCTTTTAGGCAAATCATTTTTGGTCTGGGGAGTTTTCAGATTTTCTATCTCTAATTTAAAATTTTGAAAATATTTTTTGAGCTCCAAATTTATTCTAGGCATTGTTGAGGTAGGTAACCACCAATTTGAATTTTTTAACCTTAAAAGTTCATTTTCATGTCTAGATTTTTAATTTTACTACCTTTAACTGAGGTTTATAATATTCTAACTTTGCTGAAGCTGCATTTCAAACAAATGTGAAAACAGAATCATTGTATATAAACCTGATCATAACAGTGAGTCAGGGATGGAGGGCTTATTCTTCATTTACTTGATAATACCCTTCAAACTTCCTTCTACACTACTCCCAAAGAACTCTATGATATAGCCAATTGTAATTTAATATAAACTTGACTGTTCTAGACAACACTCATTAATGTTAATTTAACAGAGAAAAAGGAGTAAATAATGTAGATATAATATGTGAAAATATACATCTTTTACTTGCTTAAAATCTACCAATATTTTCATACTTTGACTATATCAGTTCTCATCTTCTTTTCTTCACTTTCAAGGTAGTCCTTAATTTGGCTTGCTTTCCTAGGGTTAATTGAATTGTCTACTACTCCTCAGCATAATGCTGATATATTTAGACTGATTTTCTTTGCCTTAAGAACTCAGCACTAATTCCTGGTACAATACATCTAATCAGATGAATCCATTGTTTCACAAATGTCTTCTCTTTCTAATTCTTTTTTAGGAACAAGTATCAGTCCCTTCATGACTAAGTTCTTCCAACCCTGTTATTTTGTTTAAAGTCTTGGTGAATTAAGTACTAACTGTATATTGCTTTCTTTTACCTGCTACTATTATATGTATGGCTCTCTTGACTGTGAAACTTTTCCCTTGATGGCCATGTATAATCAACATGAGAAAAACCCTTATTTTTTTCTATCCTTCTTTAACAAATTCGTCTATGTAATCAAAACCCTTTAGAATTGCCAAAGTATAAACATAGTGTTCAAGACTTGGTGGTACCTCCATTTTGAATAATACTGCTTTTCAAAAGTCTTCCAAGTGGCTCAAAATCATAAAGACCATGACATGACTTAGAAATACAGTATTTGCTTTAGCACTATTTACTTTACCTTCTGCCGTTAAAAATCATATTCTTTACTTCCTCCTAGAATATGGGCTAAGGTACAGAATTCCTAAGCCCTATAGAATTCCTAAGTCCTACACTTTCCTTTACACTGTACATACATATAATACCCAATTTTAGGGAAATCTGAGTCTTCATATCATGTTGTCAAAGGGGTATAAATGTGATTGATGTTAGTGTTAATATCCAAGAGAATTTAATTTGATAAATGGGTCCTAAGAATGGGAAATTCTAGTTGATGCCCATGCTCTGAAATCAGGAAGAGAGCTTACAAAATCTGGAGGAGGTGGTTGAGACCTTAAGAATTGGAAACTGGAAGAGACAGGCAAATGTCTAGCTCTCTAAACACTAGCAAGGTTTTAGCTCCAGAAGAAGAGCTTGAATTCAAACCAGTAATCTGGGCAGGAATTCATTAATTTAGACAGGAAAGGGAGTCAGAGATGTAGAAGGAGCTGCAGATCTAGGGGCAAAAAGAAATCAAGGACTCGGACCCAGGACCTTCAATGCTGAGTTTATAGAGCAATAAGTAATTTAAATCACCAGGAATGATGACTTATTTTACAGTTTTTGCATAATAATCAGAGCTTCTGTGAGCATGTAGTAAGCACTTGGTGATTGACGATATGTGGTTGCATTTTTAGAATCTTAAATTAAACCAGCCAATATTATATTTAATTTTTATCTTTTCTATTATGTTTATCTTTTAATAGAATATTTGTATTTTCAGCTTAAACATAAAAAATAACATCATTATTTTATTTCTTCTTCTACCAAGCAGCATTTTTTCATTCTCTATGTTTAGCAAATAGTATGGATAATAATTTTAACACATTTTTCATCTTGGAAAACCTGTGTACTGACAACAAAACAATAAAATCCTATGAAGTGGTGAGTGGAATTATTTTTCACATGAAAGCATCATTGGTCCTAAAATAAGTCTGGAATAAAAAAGCTTCATAAATGGATGTCACTTATTTAAATATAGTAATAAGGAAATTTTTAGGTAATTAGAGAACAATGACTGAATCAAATTTATGTAATAATATTTTAATCTCTCAGTGTTTGTTTTGAAAAATTTGTGATTTATTACTGAAAACATATGTAAGAAATAATAAGTGAATTTTTTTAAAAACAAGCAGAAACTTTGAAACAATTTTATAATATTATGGGAGAAGCATAGTTAACGTATCTGTTATTCATTATGTCAGTATTATGGCAATTTCATTTCAGGCCAAGACTATGCAGATATGGAAAAATGTGTTCTGTAACACTTAGAGATGTTCTGAAGCCATGGTTGACTATCTAAGAGTTACAACACTGACAGAAATGGGAGCAATTTTATACTTTATAAACAAAAATAATGGTGTGTTTACAGGATCCTTTAAAATATATCAAACACTTCCATTGTGTTTTTGCTTCTGAACCTCAAAAATCTGAAGTAATACATGATCATCCTTATTACAGTAATACAGAAACAGGTTCAGCAGTTGGTTTAGTTGTTTAGTTTCAAGGCATAGTAAATTACAGAGCCTGGACAAAACAAACCAGTTTTCAACTCCCAAGTATTATTGTCCTTCTTTCATAAATCTGTGTCCAATGGGGCAGAATGTTACCGATGTAATCAGGTAAGGTCTTACCTTGTGAAAAAATGTGCCAACAATTTTCTGGGTTTTTCAATCGATTCTCTGATCAACACCCTGTTTTATATTTACTATTTGCACTTATAGAACACAACTTATCATAGCCACAGGTGGCAGATGCTTCACAGGACCTAGAAAGGAACATGAGGAGTATCTCTGCTGTGATGATTTCATAAATGATTTCAGTGAAAATCCATTAAAATGTACTCATGTATGTCTTTTCTGTATTTGTATCATGTATTAATAAAACTTTAAAAATCATTTAGTTCATTATATTTTAAAAGTAATGGGCTTTATAAACATTGTCTTATGCAGACTTTAAGATTTGGAGTTTTATAAGCTATGAGAACAGAAACCATATTCATTGCTTGGATATTTAATACTTGAATATATTTCAAATGCCTCTATTCCTTACAAGTCATCCCTTGCAAGACACACACACACACACACACACACACACACGCACACACACACAACACACACACACACAAATAATAAAACTTTTATATACAATAGCAAAAAGATTTAGAATTGTTCTTGGAGAACACATGTACATCATGGATAATTTAAGAACTAAATGCTAAGGAATTAAATGTTAAATAGAAAATTCCAAGTTGAGCTATAAACACAAATTCAGGTTACATTCTAACCTGAAATATGAGATGAAACATTCTGAATGTTGTAATAGACACCGTTTTTCTACACCTCTAAGGATGATTTAAAATATATTCACATATTACTGAGATATTATCTATCACATATAAGAAATTTAAGCCAAAATACCTTATTATCAAAAAAACACCTTTTGTGACACCTGTGAAACCAATGCGAAAATTCTGAAGAAGATTTTGCTCAGTAATAAGATAGTTTGATACCATCTATTGAAAAAGAATTAAAAATACAGAAAAAGAAACTGCTTCAGAGTTTGAAGCTCAATGAAATTCAGAAATAAAAAATGTAAGTAGGGCAAAACTTTTAATTGTAGTACTGATCTGAGATTTGACATTGTAATTTTACCATCTAGCTTACTGACAACAAAAATTACCTTGTTTTGTATAATATACTGGTTTTTGACATGGATGTGGTACTTGGGTTGAGATTTTTGTCGTGATAAAACATAGAGAGTTTATTTTATAGAAGAAGCAATTGTAACCATGAAACAAAATTGTTCATTTACAAAAAAGGGTAGTGGTCTTTTGTGTAATTGTGACCTTGTTGAGGACTACTGGAGAAGAACCTTTAAGCTAAAAACAAGCAATGAACATGGAAAGACTATGAACAATATGGAAAGATAGACCTTGTTGTTATTCTGTCATTTTGATCAATTTGAGGAGAGCGAATCTTTTGTGAGTTATATAATGAATGAGCACTGGAAAGGAAATGTGAAGACCTAATTATAGCTTTTGGGAACTTTCTTTGCTCATTTGATACATAAAGGTAACAAACACATCATAAGATTGTCCTATTCTACCCAAAACACAAAGGTAGAAAAGGGATCACAGAATTGAAAGGGCTTGATCAGCTACTTTGTTCAGTCTTTTACCCAATCATAAATTCCTTCTAAGAAACACATATTGTAATCACTTGAAAACTTTTAAGAACTAAAATTAAGATGTAGTTATTGCTATTGATGTTAGATAGGCAATCAATACAAAATGTCTGAGTGCCTCTAAATCATCGGTTCCCAAACCGTGGTACAACTATCCTCTGGGGTACATGCTGGGTCATTCAGTGGTACACAAAAAATAATCAGTAATGGTGAAAAAAACAAGTACAGTAAAAAAAAAAAAAAAGGAGAATCACTGTTAATGGAGACATTTCAAAATTAGATCACATTAATGAGTGATGATTGGTGAGGGTGTGGCTGTGAACTCTTTCCCCAAACTGCTCTTCGTTATGCACAGTTTCAGAACAATCCATTTGTGATGTTTCTAAAACTTTCCCAAACATAAATACATCTGTAGCCTGACTGTTTGATCAGCTTAGTTACTAAGTACAACTTAGTGTGTTGTCTTTAATCGTGATTCTTTTCATGTAGTTTTCTATTTAATGTTTAAATACTTCACCATCATTATCAATGTTTGACTGTATTATGAATATTGTAAAATTTAATCTGTGGTTTGTACTTTTAGTGTAGCAATTCTTCTTTCCTTATTACCTCAATTCCACTATTTTACATTAAGAGAGACACTGAACAAAAGTGTCAGTATTTAAAAACAGCTGTTTTTAAAAAAGGGGTACACTTCATAGAAATGGGCTTAAAAGGGGTACACAGGTGAAAAAAGTTTGAGAAACACTGCTCTAAACAATAGCACCCAGGGGCACTGAATGGCAGATACTCATGGTTCCTTTTTGTCTTCAGGAAACTGATAGTATTTGGATCATTTTTCAACTTTAATATTATCTAGCAATTATTAAAATTCATGTTTGTTACTGTTTTAAGATATTAAAAACAGGAAAACTATTTAGGGTATATGGGAATTCAGTGTATCTTTCAAAATTTTTGTAAACTAAAAGTGTTGTAAAAATAATGTCTTATAAAGCAGTGATGGTAAAACACACATAGAGGACTGATATATAAAATATACATAGAATAATTAAAATTAAAAAATAGTAAACAAACAATCCACTTAAAAATAGCAAAAGATCTGAACAGATACCTGATTGAAATAGTTATGTAGATGACAAGCAATCACCATAAGATGTTTATAATTTCTCATCAGGGAATTGAAAAATAAAACAATAATGAGATGCTACTACACACTTATTAGAATGGCTAAAATCCCACCCCCCTCCTCCAAAAAAATAGAAAAAACTGGCAATACAAAGGCTGACAAGGATGTGTAACAACAGGAACTCCTGTTCATTATTAGTCAGGATTCAAAATTAGTACAGCTCCCTGGTATTTACCCAAATGAGTTGATGACTTATGTTTATACAAAAACCAAAACAAATATGTATTACAGCATCTTTGGTAATTGTTAATTTTTTGAAGCATTGAATATGTGAATGGACAAGCAAGCTGTGATACATTTATACAATAAAATATTCTTTTCTTATATTGTTAAACACTGGTTAATAAAAATTACATAGGTTACAGGTGTACATTTCTACACTGCATTGTCTATGTGTTGTATTATGTGTTAATCACCCAGAGTCAGTTCTCTTTCCATCACCATGTATTTGACACTCACTTTCTCCTCTCCCATTCCCCTCCCCCCCTTACCCTCATGAATTTTTGTTTCTTTGCTTCTTTCAGTTTTATATTCCACATATGTGTGAAGTCACATGGTTCTTGTTTTTTTCTGTCTGGCACATTTCACTTAGCAAGGTCCATTCATTTTGTCACAAATGGCAGTATTTCATCTTTTCTTACAGCTGAGTAATATTCCATTGTGTATATGTACCACAGCTTCTTTATCCAGTCATCTGTTGCAGGGCACTTTGGTTGTTTCCAGACTTGGCCTTTGTGAACACTGATGAGATTAACATTGGGGTATGTAAGTCTTTGCAGACTAAAGTTTTCAAAATTTTGGTGTAGATACACAGAAAGGGGATCGCTGGGTTATATGGTAAGTCTATTCCCAATTTTCTGAGTAATCTCCACACTGTCCTCCATAGCCGTTGTACCAGTTTGCACTCCCACCAGCGGTGTACCAGAGTTCCCTTTTCTACACATCCTCTCCAGCACTTGTTATTCCTTGTCTTGTTGATAACAGCCATTCTCACAGGTGTGAGGTGGTATCTCATTGTGGTTTTGATTTGCATTTCCCTGATAGCTAATGAGGATGAGCATTTTTTCATGTCTGTTGGCCATTTGTATTTCTTCGTGGGAGAAGTGTCTGTTTAGTTCTTCTGCCCACTTTTTAATTGGGTTGTTTGTTTTTTTGTTGTTGTTGAGTTGTACTAGTTTTTTATATATTTTAGATTTTAGTCCCTTATCAGATGTGTTGTTTGCAAATATTTTCTCCCATTCAGTTGGCTGTCTCTTTGCTTTGTTGATGGTTTCTTTTGCTGTGCAGGAACTTTTTAGTTTGATATAGTCCCATTCATTTATTTTTGCTTTTACTTCCCTTGCTTTTGAAGTCTGGTTTATGAAGTCCTCCCAGAGCCGTAGGTCTATAAGTTTAGTACCAATATTTTCTACTATACAGTTTATTGTTTTGGGTCTTACATGGAGGTTTTTCATCCATTTTAAATTAATTTTAGTATACAGTGACAATTTACAGTTCAGATTCAGTCTTTTGCATGTGGTTTTCCAATTTTCCCAGCACCATTTACTAAAGAGGCTTTTTTTTCCCCACTGTATATTTTTCACTCCTTTATATTCGTGGGTTTATTTCTGGGTTTTTATTCTGTTCCATTGGTTTGTGGGCCTATTTTTCTGCCAATACCATTCTGTTATGATTACTGACACTTTGTAGTTAGATGAAAATCAGGTAGTGTGATATCTCCAGCCTTATTATTTTTATGTAAGATTGCTTTGGCTATTTGGGGTGTTTTGTGGTTTTATACAAATCTGATGTTTTCTTTTTATCTGTTTCTATAAAGAATGCTTGTGGGATTTTGATGGGAATTGCATTAAAGCTGTATATTGCTTTGGTAACATGGTCATTTTAAGAATGTTGAGTCTTGTAATCCACGAACATGGAATATCTTTTCCTTTCTTTGTATCCTCTTCAATTTCTTTTAATAGTGTCTCATAGTTTTCAGTGTATAGCTCCTTCACATTCTTGGGTAATTCCTAGGTATTTTATTCTTTTCATTGTGATCATGAAAGTTATTGATTTTTTCATTTCTTTTTCTGAAATTTCATTGTTGGTATATAAAAATGTACTTGATTTTTGTACATTGGTTTAGTATCTTGCAACTTTACTGTATTTGTTTATTGTTTCTAATAGTTTTCTGGTGTTGTCTTTGGAATTGTCTATATAAAGATTCATGTCATCTGCAAAGAGTGACAGTTTGACTTCTCTCTCAATTTAGGTGCCTTTTATTTCTTTCTCCTGCCTGATTGCTCTCTCTAGAACTTCCAGGACTACATTGATTGGCAATGGTGACAGGGGACAATTCTGCTTATTCCTGATCTTAGGAGAATAGGTTTCATTTTTTCCCATTCAGTATCATATTCGTTGAGGGTTTGTCATATATGGCCTTTATTATGTTGAGGTACTTTCCTTCTATACCCATTTTATTAGTGTTTTGATCATAAATGGATATTGTATCATGTCAAATGCTTTCTTTACATCAATTGATATGATCATATGGTTTTAATCTTTTAATTTTTTTTATGTGGTACATCATATTGATTGATTTGTGTATGTTGAACCATTCTTATTCCCCTGGGATGAATCGTGGTGTATAATTGATCGTGGTGTATAATTTCTTTTATGCATTGTTGTATTCTATTGGCTAATGTTTTGTTTAGGATTTTTGCATCTGTGTTCATCAGAGATATTGGGCTATAGTTTTCTTTTTTGTGTGTTATCATTACCAGATTTTGGTATTAGGGTAATATTGGACTCATAGAATTAGTTGGGAAGTATTGCTTCATCATCAGTTTTTTGGAAGAGTCTGAGGAAGATAGGCATCAATTCTTTGAATGTTTGATAAAAGTGGTGAGACCTTTTGGTCTGGGGCTTCTGCCTTAGGGAAGGTTTTGGATGATTATTTCTATTTCATTACTATTGATCGATCTATTTGCAATATTTAGATTATCTAGTTCTTCTTGGTTCAGTCCAGGTAGATTATATGTTTCTAGAAACCTGTCCAATTCTTCTAGGTTGTTAAATTTGGTGGCAAAAAGCCTTTTCTAATATTTTCTTATGATCCTTTTTATTTCTGTGCTATCAGTTATAATTTCTCCCTTTTCATTTCTAATTTTGGTTATTTGTGTCTTTTCTCTTTGTCCTTTGGTGAGCCTAGCCAGGGGTTTGTCAATTTTATTGATTTTTTTCAAAGAATCAGCTCTTTGTTGCATTTATTTTTTTTATTATCTTTCTGTTCTCAATTTTATTTAGTACTGCTCTAATTTTTATTATTTCTTTTCTTCTGGTGACTTTGGGTTTATTTTTATTGTTGTTGTTCTTCAGTTCTTTTTTTTTCTTTTTTTATGTGGGTAGTTCCCTGGCTGGGAATTGAAGCCAGTGTTGACAGCACTGAAGCTTAGCCACCACACCACCAGGGAACTCCTCTAGTTCTTTAAGATGGGATGTTAGGATGTTTACTTGTGATTTTTCCTGTTTCTTGAGATAGGCCGGTAATGATATAAATTTCTCTTTTATTACTGCTTACACTACATCCTAATAGTTATGATACATTGTATTTTCATTGTCATCAGTATCTATGTATTTTTTCATCTCTTCTTTTATTTCTTCTTTGATCCAGTCATTTTTAAATAAGACGTTGTTTAATCTCCATGTATTTGTTTTTTTTCTTTTCTGCTTTCTTTTTGCAGTTGATTGCCAATTTCAAAGTTTGTGGTCTGAGAATACACTTGATATGATTCCAATTTTATTGAGTTTGCTGAGGCTAGTTTTGTGCCCCAGCATATGGTCTATCCTTGAGAATGTTTCATGTGCACTAGAAAAGAATGTATAGTCTTATGTTGTAAGATGGAATGTCTTGTAAATGTCAATTATTTCCAATTGCAGTAATATATCATTTAAAGCTGACATTTCCTTGTTTATTTTCTATTTGGATGATCCATCCATGACTGTTAAGGAGGTATTTAGATCTCCTATTATAATTGTGTTTTTCTCAGTTTCTCCTTTTAGATCTATTAGTAGTTGCTTTGTAAAATTTGGTGCTTCATAATTGGGGGCATATATATTAATGAATGTCATGTCTTCTTGTTGTTTTGTATTGTCTCTTTTATCATTATGAAATTTTTATCTTTGTTTTTTATTTATTTATTTGTCTTTGTTGTCCTGAAGTATGTTTTGTTAGGTTATCAGTATGGCAACTCCTGCTTTTCTTTGGATGCCATTTGCTTGGAATATTGTTTTCCACCCTTTCACTCTGAGTCTGTGTTTATCCTTGTGGCTGAAGTGTATCTCTTGGAGACAGCATATGGATGAATTTTGTTTTTTAATCCACTCTGCTACTGTGTGTCTTTTTATTGGTGAATTCATTCCATTAACATTTAGAGTGATGATTGATATGTGAGGATTTCCTATGATCATTACTTGCTTCCTTTTTATCTTTTTGTTTTCTTAACTCTTTTTTTTTTAATTTTGATGGTTTTTTTTGTTTTTGTTTGAATAGTCTCCTTCAGTATTTCTCAAAATGCTGGCCTTGTGCTGGAGAATTCTCTCAGCTTCTACATGTCTAAGAAGGTCTTTATTCCTCCTTCATATCTAAAGGATAACTTTGCTGCATATATTATCCTTGGTGGACAATTTCTCTCTTTTAAAATTTCAAATATTTCATTCCACTCCCCTCTGGCTTGTAGAGCTTCTGCTGAGACATCTGATAATAACTCAATGGGCTTTCCTTTAAAGGTTATAATTTTTTCCCCTGGCTGCCTTAAGAATTTTTTTTTTGTAATTGATTATTTACAGCTTCAGTATAATGTGTCTTGGAGAAAATCTGATAGAGTCTAGGTAGCTAGAGTTCCTGTTTTCTTCTTGAATTTGGGGTTCTAGATCTTTTCTTAGGTTTGGAAAGTTTTCATCTACTATTTTTTTACAATGAAATATTCTTTAACAATAAAAAGAAATGAGGTATCAAGCTACAAAAAGATATGGATGGACTTTAAATGCATATTGCAAAATGAAAGATTTTTTTTGAAAAGGCTACATACTATGTAATTCTAACTATATAATATTGTGAAAAATGCTAAACTATGGAGACAGTGAAAAGGTTAGTGGTTTGTGGAAAGGGAGGAAGAAATAGAAAGGTGGAGCACAGGTGATTGTTAGAGCAGTGAAACTACTCTCTACGATTCTGTAATGGTGGATACATGTCATTCTATATCTATTAAAGCCTATAGAATATACACAAAGAGTGAACCCTAATGTAAACTATGGACTTTATTTAATAAACATATATCAATATCAACAAATGTATCACTCAAATGCAAAATAACAGTAAGAGGGAAAAGTCTATATGCATGGAGTGTGTATATGGGAACACTGTACTTGCTCAATTTTTCAGTAACTCAAAAGTTTCTCTGAAAAACAAAGTCTATGAATTTTTAAAAAGTTTCTTATTAGTAATTTTTCCTTCACTATCAATTTCCTCTTCAGATATCACTCACCTCACAGTTGGACCATGAACCACTCATCTGGGAGCTGTTATCAAGTCTTAAGTGGAAGCTTTGGTTGAATGTATTAAATATAAGCTGTAGGATATGAATTTCTGAGGAAAATGTTATGGACAAATATTTTTTCAAATGAACAAAAGTTAAAGTAATTTCATTTCTTCCTTTTATACATCTGTCAAACTCACTTCCAAGGAAAATAATGTAACTTAATGTAAATGTAGTTTTTATAGCATTCTGGGTGTGTTTATCTTGTGTGAAGGTGAAGAAATCTTTGTTGTATAACTGGAAATCATACATTATGCACTATTGGTATTTTTATGTTTAACTATTATAATGTATTGAAACCATTTGTACTTCTATCTAATTATAATCTTGAAGCTGAAAATAAGCCTAATTCCCTCCAACACTTTTCTTTCACCAACATACCTAATTAGAAATTTCATACATTAGTATATAGAAGTTATAGTCTACTACTTTATATGTTATAAAGAGATTATTTTAATATGAGCATATTATGTAAGAGGAATGAAAACATCCAGCTGACAAATGCAACACTCACAGATATGTCTGTGAAATGAAAATTTATTATATCTTTAAACATTTCAAGAACTTGATTGTCCAGTATAGAACATGAGGATTTTAGGAATTTAAAATAATGTATATTCACTGAGGCTTAAAATACTTTAGTATAGACTTCATAGGAAAAGTAACTGTCCAGCAAAAGCCTGACATATCAACAATAATGAGACAAAGTAAAGTTAAAACCAAAATAGTAATCAGAATATTAGCAATTACCTTCCATTATTCACTTTTCATGTGCTAAGCTCTTGACATGCATTATCTTTTTGAATCCTACCACAATGCTATGAAGCAGGTAATATTGCCAGTTTTTACAGGTGAGGACACAGGCATGATGTAAAGATTTATGCATAAACAAGAGATTAAGTTATTTACTCTAGGCTCTACAGCTGGTAAATAAAGGCCTTAGAATTTGTACCTAAGAGCATCTTAATTGCTGTATTGTCAAAGAAGAGGGGTTGGGCCATTCCAGAGAGTACATGGAAAAAACATATAGAGATGAGCTTACATTTTCACTGGAGTGAATACAAAGGACTGACTACATTCTTTTTTTGCCTTTTTTTTTTGTATGTGGGTAGTTCCCTGGCTGGGAATCGAACTCAGGTCACAGCATTAACAGCGTCAGCACCAAAGCCTTAAGCCACTACACCACCAGGGAACTCCCTACATTCTTTTTAAGAGTAGAAATAAGAATTGTTTTGAAGGAGACCAATTCTAATTTAAATTAGTATTAGAAGACAATATTGGCAGCTGAAAACTATGACTGCTTCAGTAGTCCCTTTAAGGTGTTTTCAACCTGGTTAGCATATGTGTTACATTGTCTTCCAGCAGGTTTTTGCAGTGTAGCAAATAAAAAGAAAAACAAGTGTTGTTAAAAGCTTTTCCAAACTCCTTCTCTTCTCTCATAGACTACTTTCTCCCCTCTATCCCAAACTCTGTCCAAATCTACATTCAAATGCATCCATTCTTGTTTTTTTGGATGACATATTCTCTGATAATTTTGAATGATCTAGGAAGTGTATCCATGCAAAAAGAACAAGAATATTAGAGTCACACTGTAGTAGCAATGATAAGTTAATATTTATTGAACACTTAGATTTTGCTAGAACTTCTAAGATTTTTAATGAATAATTTCATTTAATTTTCTTACCCCTTATTATCCTCATTTAATATTTGAAGTAAGTGAGGTGCGGAGTGGTCAGATCTTTTGGTGAAGTCATACAGCTAGGAAGTAAAACTAGGATTCAAAACTAGGTAGCTTAATTTACAAGTTCATATGTTTAATCGATAAATGAAACCCTCCAGCACTATATTTTGTTTTTGTTTGTTTCTTACCTTTTATATTCCACTTGTCTGAAAAGCTTTCTTCATTATGCTTGCCTGCACTGAATCAGTTAAACTAGTGTTGTGAAGTCTCCTAACTATGAATGTAGAAGAAAAATCTTAGTACAGAACCTGCATTAGTTTTATCGATCTGCTTTTGCAGAATTGAAAACAAAAAGCCATCTTGAAGCACATCAATAGAATTATGGTTTCCCCTGTGAGAATTTACTGCATTGGCATTCTGATTTGTTCTCTTCTAAAGAAGACACACAGAAAAAATTATTAGGTGCTAAAATAGGCTGGCCTTGATGAATTACTGACAGCTCCACATATCTTTCTAGTGTTTTGTTTTCCTCAACTCATGCTAATATTACTCATCCTGTACTTCAACAAATTATAAAAGGCTTATTCAGATTTACTTAAAAAAAAAAAGATAGTGGTCCTAGGACATCAAAATAACATACAAATTACAAGTCATTAGTGAGGTTCTAGTTTTAATATATATTTTACAGTGTAGCTTTTTTTTCCTTTTGTCTCCTGTACCTTAAATTCATCTCTATTCACAAGAACATTGGCTATGGCTATTGCATATCCTAGTTTTGCAGTGATGATATTGAGTCCAAATGATGAAATGTTACTGCTTTCAAGAAAGACTTTCTTGGATGTAAAGTTACACACACACACACACACAAATACACACACAGATAGATGCACATGGACACACACTCAAGTGCATACACAAGAGAGAGATTCCAGAGCCTAATCTCGTGCTTGGCACAGTCAAATGTCTGTATGCAAATCAGTTTTAGTCTCATTTTGCTGAGAAATAGGTCTTAGGAAAGGTAACAATTCAAATTCCCACATGTTGAAATCAATCAGATCATCTCTAACATTTACTTTTCTCAAAAAGATCTGAAGAAAAAATAGCCTCAGAAATAGCCTTTCATTGCTATTAATTACAATATTAATAGCAACAACAATAATAAGGTTGTTTCCTAAGTGTTTTTGTCTGTTGTAGTCTGCTCTACTAAGGACAACTTGCAGTTTGTTTGTTACATATCTTTGTGGAATAAAAGTCAGAAGACTTATTTGCAGACAGTTTGGTGTCTCTTAAGTCACCTGGCTTCAATGATCTCCTCATTGCATTCGTGTCTACACAGCTTTACCAGCTCTCACTGATACATTGGGGCATTGTTTTCCTAGATAGATTCTGGAAGTCATCATTTCCATTGGAAACAAAACATTAGACTGAGCGGCAATGCAGTCCCTGACTGAGGACTACAGACATTCAAGACGAACAGTGCTCCTATTCCCACTTGATGGGGCACAATAATGCTAAAGAAAAGAGGAATAAGCATCATTACATGGTTAGAAAATATTGATAGGAAAGGAGATTTGGGAAGTTTTGTAACACTGGATGTCTTTAAAGTTTTCACTTTCCATTTGAAATACATTAATCCTTGATGTCAAGTCAACCACTCCATTTTAAGCACTAGAATAGAATCGGAAACTTTTCTTTGCTCAACTTTTTCTCTGTTCAGAAGAGACTTATTGAACAGAATCAGAGAGTATTTTTGAGAAGAGGCTGTGAAATTACAAGTCCTTCCAAGTTGACCTTTTTGGTGAAGCAATGATTTGATGCCAGTGGGTGAAACTAAAACAATTTATGCTTTGTGCTTTTAAAATGGGTTATAAAAGACATGAGGTTCCCTTTATTAAATTACCTTTTCTTTTTTAACAAACACCATCTGTTTGGGCTTGGTAAGTCTCCCACAGGAAAAAGAAAAAAATGAATGATATCCTAAAGTAGAAAAGAGAGTATAACTTTTTTTTCTTTTATAATTGAACCTAGTAATTTACTGAGATTAGATTTTGGTGGTTCAGAAACACAGTTTGTAAATTTGCAATACTAATTTAGTTACTTAGGGCAAAAGTTTGTACTAAGATTTAAATAAATTATTTGAAAAGCCATATCATGTTCATTATTTTATTTACTTTTTCACACAGAGATGAGAGATTAATGACTTTGACACTCTGTCCTCCCATTGTATAGATTATGAAATGGAGGCAGAGGTGTTGCAGCTTTTAAAAAGATGATATGGTTTACAAATGATAGAGCTAAATCTCAAATTTCAATTTCTTGCTACCAATCTATATAATTTCTATTTCACTCTATTCTCTAGGCAAGCAAACAGGACATGGTCTTTATTGGACACCATAAAGATGTGACCTTTGGTAATCTGGAGTGCTGAGTTGGAGTAAGAAGCATCAACCACTCCACAGTTGTGGGCTGTGTAGCACTTTTTGCACTTCACTAGAGTAGGAATGGTGCAGGGATAATGGTTCAACAGGCTGATTGCAATTGAAAATTTCCTGAGGCCGCTAGATGGAAATAGTCCAACCATTTTGGAATATTTGCCCAGTTAATATCAGACATGAGAAAGTTAGCAAATGTGAAAACCACTGTTTGGGATTTTAAAGAGATGACTTCTTTCAGTATCATCAAGTATTAGGGATGATCAGACTTCAACCACTTGCCAGATGTATTCTTTTTCAACTTTGTAAATAGTATAAAGTAATTGTCAATGACTGTCTGAGGTACTTACAGCAACAGAGTTATTCTTGGCCAGAGTTCAATATTGCTGACAAGGATGATTTTTACATCTAAAAAATCTGATAGAGGCACAGTGAGGGCAGCCTCAGGCCAGGGAGTCTGTACCTACATGGGGCAAGTACTGAGGCTCAGCTTCGCTTTGACATATGACTAGAAAATTCAAAGATCCATTGGCACACAAAATGAAATTGTGTTGATTTCTAATAAATTCTCTGTAAATTAAAATGATGGCAATGTTTTAAATTAAAACTTTCATTTGCCTTTCTGAGTATTGCTCCTGGAAGAATTCAGACATGACAAAGATTGGAGTGCTGGTGACCAGGGTATGGAGCATTCAGGGGGAAGATGCATTTTCCTCTGGGTCTGCTGAACATCTTCAGCTGGCTATGGTTCTAATTTCTTAGAGCATATAAAGTAATCTTTCTTTTAAGTTCCTTGCTCCTCTTCCTAAATTCTTTAATGAGCAACACAGAGCTCTGTAATAGTGCTTGAAATAGCTCAAGAAGAAGTAAAATGGTTTATTGAGTACAATCTCAGCTTCAAGGACAAAAGTATATTAATTAATAGGAACGTATTTCAAAGTTCACTTCTAAAGCTGCCATTTCATTATTGTCTTGGCCAAAATACAAAGTGATCATGGTCTTTATTATTTAACTCTAATAGAGCTGCCATGAACGGTTACTGATTTTCTTTCTTTTTTTTTTTTTTTTTTAAGTACATTATCCTGATTTTTTTTCCAATCTGCCCTTTTGAAAGACAAAGTCCTACTTGTCTCTTCTGCTTGCTGTTCATCTTCTGGTCATTCCTTCTCTGTCTCCATTCTTCTCCTTTTTCTGCTCCCCTCAACCTCTCTCTCCCCACACCCCTCAAATTATTTCACCTCTGATCTTCCCTTTCTTCTTCTATTTTTGTAATATTCACTGTGCACCATTTAGGATATAGAAAAGGAAATGTCCTATTTTAAAATAATAATTATAATATGAACTGATAAATACCAAGTCACAAAAGAAAAAAACACATACAATGCAATACCTGCTAAGAATAGAGATCAATTCACTTTAGCTTGGTGGTGGGGAAAGCAAAGATCAGTAGATTTTGAAGGACGGTGGTCCTCTGAGCTGAGTCTTCAAGTACACGAAGAATTTAACCATGTGGCCATGTCAGGGCACATGGATAAATGCACAGAGGTGGAATGAGATTGAGTAGTTGCAGTAGTTCATTTTGCTTATTGAATATTAAATAAATGGGAAGAATGGGAAATAAAGGTATAAGGTCAGAATCAGATAATTATTTTAAATTGAGAACTTTCAAATTTCAATATTTGGGAAAGTTGAATCTTTTGAGACGATCAGTTTTGTGGCTCATGAAGATTAAATGGCAGTGATGGAGAGGATGGTTTGAAAATTGCTGCTGTAACAGCTCCTGTTAGATTAACAAGCTACTCTTTTCCACTTAATGACTGTTGCATGTTGGGTTTCCTATGAAGCCGATTCAGAGATAAAGATTTGCACACAGAAGATTATTAGGGAGTGCTTTTGGGATCAATACTTGTGGGAAGACAGGGGTGGGGGTACAATTGAAACAGAGAGAGATGTATCCCCAAAAGATCTCAGTTGACCTCAAGGGAAGCTGGGAAGCTGGCATAGCTCTTCAGAACTAGACCAGTCATTGAATATAGGTTGCCCTGGGAAGGGGCCATGGTCTCATTCAAGGCAAATCTTCAGTGGAAGTAATTCTTTAAAAAGCTTTATAGCTCAGTGCTGACAGTAGTACTCCCTGTAGCTGAAGGAATAATTTCTTCAGCTCTGACAGGAAACCTGGACAACACATCACAGTATCTACTGCAATTGACTTGTTTATCTCTCAATGTCCAAGGGATGTTCCAATAGAACCTTGAATATTCCTCTCTCAGAACACTGATCACATTCAATATTTATTATAGACTTATTTATCTTTGCAACTGGAAGGTAATCTTTATGTGGACAGGAATTGTATCCTTATGTATCTTTGTATTCATAGCATCTGGGATCGTAGGAAATCAGTGGTTTATCTTTCTGAATGCAAGATAAAATAATTAACTCCTTTAATAAAATCTTGCCTCCTCCAAATTTATCATGACAGATTGTTTCAAAAATACTGAGACGATTCACTGTTGCTTTAGTATCTCAAATCAACCGTAAGTGTCTCAAATCAAATATGTGGGAAATATTTTCTCTCAAGATGGATGATACATTCCAACCCTGCAGTGTTTTGAGTCTGCATTCATTTTAGGCATCTAAAGGAACAAATAGATGTTTTCTGATTCCAAAACTGATGAACACTGTAGTTCATTTATGAACTAAGGATTACTAGTCTGTTAAACAAAAACGTAATTGTTTTCCTGTTCTTTGTCTTTTTAGGGGAAGTCTTGGTTTAGTCAGCCTGTCTTAAAACATACATTAGTGTCTATCACACATTTTCTAATCTCTGAAGCTGATACTCATTGTAAAGTTGCTAATATATATGCACTTCTTTTTTAAAATACTGCTAAATATTTAAGCTTATTGAATGAATCAGCAAAGAAGAGTCCCATGCTGGAAATAATTTAAAGACACATTTGAGGGGAAGATATGATTTTCTTGTATGCTTGAGTTTATGATAATCTCAATAACACAAGTTTAATCAATTTAGGAATAACCACAAAGCAATGTACAATGCGTACTAAGTAATTCTGAATAATTAAGGGAGATGGAACCACAGAAAGAAGAAATAATCAAAGTGAGCATAGTTGATTGAAAAAGATTTGGGGTTTTAAAATAGAACTTCAAAATTCTCTAATTATTCTTACAAAGAAAGATGGAGTCTTTGTCTCTTTCCCTTGACTCTGAAAGGATTGTGACTACTTTGACCCAACAGAGTTATAGCCAAGTGATTACTACATGACTTTAAGACTGGGTCAGCAAAGGTAAGGCTGCTTTCACTTGGTTCTCTTGAAACACTTGCTCCACAGAGGTTCCATTTCAGAAACTCTCTATCAGTACCCAGCCAATATGTGATGAGGATTCCAAACTACATGGAGAGGCCTTGTTTCAGTGCTCTAGTCAACAGTCCCAGTTGAGCTACACTTTCAAATGAAAAGGACATCTTGGAAGATGCTCCTCCAAGCAGCTGTTACAGCCTCCAATCATTTGAGTCTGTCCAGCTGAGTCCCCAAATGTTGTAAAGCAAAAAGAGTCAATCCTGCTATACCGTTTCAGATATCTAAGCTACTGATGTTGTAAGTATAATTAAATGGTGGTTGTTTTATGCCTCTAAGTTTCGCATAAACAGTCAAGATAAGCATAACAAAAATGCTTTATGAGGAATTGTATATTTTTAATTTTCTTTTCTCATTGTGTTCTTAAACACTATTTAAGTTGCTTTTACTATTCTGAATATTGTGGCCTCTTTTCCACAATATTTAGAGTAAGAAAAAGAAACTTGAATTACTGTAGTTGCTCCATAAATTTGAGAGGATGGTCTGGAAAGAATTCAACGAAGCAGTGGCCCTTGAAAATAAAGATTTCTCGTAAAGTAAAGCGCATTATTGTCCTTGCCCATTGCACTAAAACTCTAATATGACAGTAACCAGAAAGCTGAAAAGAATTATTTCAAGTAGGCCATGTTTTGTGGCTCTGGCCCCACAGATGGAATTTATATGCAGGTTTAGCACTCGGCAGCTGCCGAAAGCCATCAGTGCAATAGCCCATTCAGAGGAAATCAAAATTTGAAAAGAGAACAGCCAGCAAGGACATACCATAAAATGCAAAGGACAGGTATGAAAAAGATCTGCTGGCCCATGCTCTCAATCTGGACATTTACAATATCTAAGAATAGGAAGGAAGACAGAGAAAAGACTAATATATAATTTAAACCTATGAAATAGAGATCAGTTGCTCATTAAATTTTAGGCATTTCCGTGAGAACTGGGGCTGAAGAAACTTAGCTGAAATTTTATTTATTAAAGTAAGAAATCCCTGTTAGTGCAGATGAGGAGATTATAGGAACTAAATATATTGTGAAATGATGAGATTCCAGGACAATTTGAACATAGCCATCCTTTGGAGATGGCTTAAGTCTGTGGGAGAGAAGCAATAGATGATTGGGATGATCACTGAGGATAACTTTAACACCTTTGTCTTGTGTTAAGATGTTGGAAGGTTATGAAATTTAGATGTTCAAGAATTATGAAATACCAGTATTGAGAGTACATTGTGATCTTAACTTGGAAACTAGAAGGCTTTTACAATGTGAATCATTAAATACAGCATTCTTGTGTGGATTTGTCTCCTAATGTCTCAAGGTAATGCTGCATCTAGCTCCAGAAAGGATCTGCTTTTTTTTTTCTTCAATGGAAACTACCATGAGATAAGCATAGATTCAGATGCAAGAATTTGAAAGTAATGGAAAATTGAAAACAATCATTTATGCCATTGTGTCTATAATTCAGAAGGAATACCCCCAATATTGTTGATTTTATTTAACATGGCATCAATTATAGCTTTGAGAAGAAATCATTCAAATCAAATGAAGCTCAGGACAGTAATTGTAACTGAGCTGCCAGTGTACTGAGTAGGGCCATGTGATGCTGGAGCAGGGACCACATTCTGTGATTGGATCTGATGTTCCCAATGTGACATTCTGGTAGAATAATGAAGCGGCATTAGGAAATGGAGAGTGAAACCTCTGATATGGTTTGGGTCCCACCGTGCACTGGAGGTTTCAGTGAAGCTTGACAAAACATGCTGTCTGCATGCAGGTTCAGATGTGCTTGAAGATCTAAGTGTGTGATCTTTGGAGTGACTCTATAGAAAGGTGGAATATGAATTACAGATTTCTTTGATTTCTTCTTTGCAATTATTTTATAATACTTCTCTGCTCACTGCCAATCAGATCAAAATCAGCTTAGGAGGCCAATAAGGTGTCCAAATATTTGAATAAATACAGCATAATTATTGAATAACTGCAGTATTTTCCAAAGAAATTGAACAATTTGGAGTTAGGGCAGTAAATAATGAATATTATTTACTTTAAACAATAGGCAATATTTGTGGGGTGGTGGTAGCATATTATAAGGGAAGCCTCCAGCAGAAATAATTGAACTGAACACATTTCTCTTTTATTATTTCAATTCAAGATCAAGGCAAGAGAAAAATATGATAAAATAGTAAAGCAATGCATTCTAAGACTGAGAGTTTATCAAATATGTACCTATCTGGTTACTGTAATGGCCCTTTTATTTTTTTAAATTTATTTTTATTTATTTTTTTCAGTTACAGTAGACATTCGTTATTCTTTTATATTAGTTTCAAGTGAACAGCATAGTAATTAGACATTTATATAATTTATGCAGTGATCTTCCTGATTAGTGTAGTATTCACGTGGCATTATACATAGTTGTTATATTATTGACTATGTACTCTATGATGTATTTTACATCCCCATGACAATTTTGTAACTGTCAATTTGTATTTCTTAATCCCTTCACATTTTTCACCCAGCCCCCGAACACCCCTCCCTTATGGCAACCATTGTTGTCTGTATCTATGAGTGTGTTTCTATTTTGTTCATTTGTTTATTTTGTTGTTTAGATTCCACATATATGTGAGATCATATGGTATTTGTCTTTCTCAATCTGATTTACTTCACTTAGCCTAATACCCTCTAGGTCTATCTATGTTATCACAAATGATAAGATTTCATTCTTTTTATGGCAGAGTACTATGCCATTATATATATATATGTACCACTTCTTTATCCAATCATCTATTGATATGGACATTTAGGTTGCTTCCATATCTTGGCTATTTCTTCTGATAAATATGCAGAAGTGAAATTACTGGGTATTAAGATAGTTACAATTTTAATTTTTCTGAGGAGCCTGTGTACTATTTGCTATAGTGGCTGCATCAATTTCCAATTCCATCAACAATGGATGAGGGTTCCCTATTCTCCACATTCTCAACAATCCTTGTTTGTTGATTGATTGATGATAGCTGTTCTGATAGGTGTGAGGTGATATCTCCTTGTAGTTTTAATTTTCATTTCTCTGATGATTAGTTACATTAAACCTCTGTTCATATGTCTGTTGGCCATCTGTATGTCCTCTTTGGAGAAATGTCTATTCAGGTTCTCTGCCCATTTTTTAACTGATGATGATGATGGTGATGATGATGATGATGGTTATTTTGCTGTTGAGTTGTATGGATTCTTTATAAAATGTAGATAGTAACCCCTTATCAGATCTATCATTGGCAAATACCTTCTATTCAATAGGCTGTCTTTTTGTTTTGTTGGTGGGTACATTTGCTGTGCAAAAACTTTACTTTGATATAGTCCCACTTGTTTTTTTATTTATTTTATGTTTGCCTCATCCAAGGAGATATGTCAGAAAAAAAATGTAACTAGTAGCAGTTAGAGAGAATTTACTGCCTATATTTTCTTCTGGAGTTTTATGGTTTCAAGTCTGGCATTTAAGTTTTTAATTTATTTTGAGTTTATTCTTCTATATGGTATAAAAAGGTGATCTACTTTTCATTTTTGCATGCTTCTGTCCAGTTTTCCTAATACCATTTATTGATTAGACTGTCTTTACCTCATTATATATTCTTGCCTCCTTTGTCACAGATTAATTGACCATATAGGCATGGGTTTATTTCTGGGCTCTCTATTCTATCCCACTGAAATATATGTCTCTTTTTACGCCAGTACTGTGTTGTTTTGATTAATATAGCCTTGTAGTATGGTTTAATATCAGGTAGTGTGATACCTCCAATTTTGTTCTTTCTTAAGATTGCTGTGACTATTGAGGGTCTTTGTGGTTTTATAGAAATTTTAAGATTATTTGTTCTAGTTCTGTGAAAACTGCCATTGGTATTTCGATAGGGATTGCATTGAATCTATAGATTGCTTTGGTTAATATGGACATTTTTAACAATATTGATTCTAATCCATGAGCATGCTATATGCTTGCATTTATTTTTATCTTCTTCAGATTCTTTTTTCAGGGTGTTATACTTTTTCAAGTACAGGTCTTTTACCTTGGTTAGATTTATTCCTAGGAATTTTTTTGACACAATTGTAAATATGACTGCTTTCTTAATTTCTCTTTCTAGTAGTTGATTATTAGAGTATAAAAAGGCCACCAATTTCTGAATATTAATTTTGTATCCTGTTACTCTACTAAATTTATTTATCAGTTCTAATAGTTTTTTGGTAGGATCTTTAGGGTCCTCTTTATGTAGTATCATGTCATGTGAAAATGGCAGTTTTACATTTTTTCCAGATTGTTTCATTTGTTGGTATATAATTGATCATAATATTTTTGTGTAATCTTTGTTTTTATGTGGTGTCAGTTGTCACTTATCTTCTTTCATTTCTGATTTTATTTATTTAGTTATGCTCTTTTTTCTTGATGACTCTGGTTAAAAGTGTATTAATTTTTATTACATTTTCAAAAACTAGCTCTTGATTTCATTGATCTTTTGAATTTTTTTTAGATTCTTATTTACTTCTGCTCCGATCTGTATTATTTCCTTTCTTTTACTCATTTTGGGCTTTGTTTGTTGTTGCTGTTGTTATTGTTTTCTTCTGGTTCCTATGTGTGTAGGGTTAGATTGTCTATTTGAGATTTTTCTTATTTCTTGGAGGTAGGCTGGTATGTTCTGAATTTTTTTCTTAATGACTGTTTTCACTGTCTCATAGTTTTGAGTCATGATGTTTTCATTTCCATTTGTCTTGATATTTTTTATATCTTCCTTGATCTTATTTAACTAATTTATTATTTAGTAGCATGTTATTTAACCTCCATGTGTTTGTGTGTTTTTCAGTTTTTTTCTTTGATTTCTAGTTTCATACCATTATGGTTGGAGAAGATGCTTGATATGAATTCATTCTTCTTAAATTTATTGAGACTTGTTTTCTGGTCTAACATAAGGTCTGTCTTGGAAAATGTTCCATGTGCACTTAAAAAGAAGGTGTATTCTGCTCCTTCAGGGTGAAATGCTTTAAAAGTATCAATTAATTCCGTCTGGTCTAGTGTGTCATTTAAGGCTGCTGTTTCCTTGTTGATTTTCTTTCTTCACCATCTGTCCACTGGTGTCAATGAGGTATTAAATTTTCCTACTATGAAAGTATTACCATTGATCTTTCCTTTATGTCAGTCAGTATTTGCTTTATATATTTAGATATTCCTATGTTACATGCATAAATATTTACAAGGATTATATCCTCTTGTTGGATTAATACTAAAACAAAGGCCATATTAAGAGACAAAGAGGGACATTTGTTTTGTTTTGTTTTTTATCTATTAAGCTACTATCTATTTTATCTATTATCTTTTGATTGGAACATTCAATCCATTTACATTTAGTCAATAGTGATAGATATTGACATCTTATTATTTATATTTATGGTTTTTTTTTTCCCTCTTCTTCTTCTTAAAATAGTCCCTTTAATGTTTCTTGTCATAGTGTTTTGGTGGTGATGAACTTCTGTAGCTTTTTCTAGTCTGAGAAGTTCTTTATCTGTCCTTCAATTTTAAATGATAGTTTTGCTAGTTTGAGTAGTCTTGGTTGCAGGGTCTTGCTTTACATCACTTGGAACATTTCATGCCAATACCCTCTGTCCTGCAAAGTTTCTGTTGACAAATCAGCTGACAATCTTGTAAGAGCTCCCTTGTAGGTAATTAACTGACTTTTTCTTGCTTTTCTTGAACTTTGCCCTTTTAATTATAATGCATCTTGGTGTAGGCCTCTTCGGGTTTATCTTGTTTTGAACTCTGCCCATCTTAGACTTGTATATCTATTTCCTTCACCAGGTTAGGAATGTTTTCAGTCATTATTTCTTCAATAGGTTTTCAATTTATTGCTTTCTCTCTTTTTCTTCTGGTACTGATATGATGTGAATGTTAGTATACTTGATGTTGTTCCAGAGGCTCCTTAAACTATCCTCCTTTTCATTAATTCTTTTTCTTTTCTATTTTGATTGTTTTCTGCTACATTGTCTTCCAAATCACTGATTTGATCCTCTGCTTCATCTAATCTGTCTTCTAGAGCATTCTTCATTCCAGTTATTGTGTTCTTCATTTCTGACTGGTTCTTTTTTATGGATTTTGTACTCTTTTATATGCTTGCTATCTCTTTGTGAAAATTCTCACTAAGTTCTTTGGGCATCCTTATAATTATTATTTTGAACTCTGTATCTTATAGATTGTTGCCTCCATTTTGTTTAGTTCTTTGTCTGGAATTTTTCTTCTTTTTTCATTTGGGATGTATTTCTTTGTTTCCTCATTTTGGCTGTCTCTCTCTCTCTGTTTTTTTCTACATATTAGGAAAATCTGCTATGTCTCGCAGTTTTGGCCCAGTGGCCTTATATAGTAGATGCCCTATGAGGCCCAGTGAAGCAGTCTCGCTCATCACATGTGCTGGACATTGCAGAAGTGTCCCTTGTGTGGGTTTTTTAGTCCTCCTATTGTAGTTGAGCCTTGATTGCTGTTGGTACATCAGTGGGTCAGATTGACTGTCTGGCTGACTGGCTATGGGATTTGGCCATGTCCACAGTTTATAGGCTGCTTACCCTGTGGAGGGTGATAAACCTGAGCAGATTCTGGTGACTGCTGGGACCACCCTTTGCCTTTGGGTATGCCACTTGTGGGGCTAATTAGGTGGTTCTGTGTTGTGGTCTGAATTGGGCTTCAGGTTCTAGGACCTTTTGCAAGGGGTTCTCTTGCCACCCACATTAACTGCTACTTGTGACTGACCCAAGGCTACTTTGTAGGAGATACAAAGTGATCTGCACTTGATTGCTGGATGTGGGGGCACACTGGGAAAGGCCACACTCCAAACCAAGGATGGCTTGAGTTTATAATTAAGAGCTCATAATTAAGGGTTCATAATATACCTTAGTAATTTTTCTTCTATGTTAGAATTCTAATAAAGATACTTTTTCTAAAATACCAGTACTGGGCCTGTGGTAGCTCTGCAAAAATCTCAAGGCACCCCAAGGTCTGCTGCCATCTACCAGCTCCTATAAGGCTCAGCCACTGATAGAGTTTTATGTGGTACTTGAGTTAGGTAAAGCGGGTTCTCAGGGAGTCATCAGGCTGGGGTGAGTGGTTTTCATCAGATTCATGTAGATTCTGTTTTGGAACAGAAGCCTGGAGCTACTCAGCAAACCAGCCTCTGCCCAACTAGGGCCTGCTGACCCCAAGAGTTATCCTGGAGAGACTGTAGCACAGGCTGGGGCTGGCTGCAGGCTGGAGAAGTGTGGTGACCTGCAAATTGAGGCTAGCTGTTCGCTTCTGAACATGCCTCCTGTAGTTTCTTGGGGCAGGGCTGGCTGCCAGTTGTGGAAATTGCCTATGGTTCTGCAGGGTCCCAGGGAGTAACCAGGGTGGAGCAAGGGGAGCTTACCAGGCATTTTAGGGGAAGGCTCAACACAGGAAAGATGGCGCTTGCCTACATGCTATACCAGAGGAAGGTTCTACATAGGGAAAATGGCAACTGTTCCTGCAGTCTTTGCCCTGAAGCCACACAATTCATTCTCTCCCTGTATGTCTCTGGCACCTTCCAAGTCACAGCATTTCACTGACTCCAGGGTAAGTCCCTGCGTGCCCGTGAGTGAGTCAGTCTGTACACTGACCCTTTAAGAGAATGCCAAGTTTTTCCCACAGCCTTCCATCTTACCCAGAAGGTCAGAATTCCCACTGTTTTTCACAGCCAGATGTGGAGAGACCTTTTTTCCCCAGCACTGAGACTCCAAGCAGGAGAGCCCAGTGTGGGACTGGGGTCTCTTGCTTCTCTGGAGGGAACTTCTACGGCCAAAATATCCTTCCCAGTTCTCAACTGCCACATACGGGTATGGAGCCAGCTCATTTCGCATTTCTGCTCCTCCAGCCAGTCTTTGTTTTTTTTTTTTTTTTGCTTTTTGGTATGTGGGTAGCTCCCTGACTGGGAATCGAACCCAGGCTGCAGTGCTGACAGCGCCAGCGCCGAAGACTTAAGCCGCTACACCATCAGGGAACTCCCCCCTCCAGCCAGTCTTGATAGGGCTTTTTCTTTATATCTTTTGTTATAGAATTTCTGTTCAGTTAGACTTTAGATAGTTCTTCAGGTTTTATAATTGAGGTGTAATTTTAATGTAGTCATGGTAGGAGACAAGCAGAGCATTTATATTCTCTGCCATCTTGCCCCATTTCTTCTTTGTTTTAGTAATGGCCCTTTTAAACTATAGACTACTGATTTCTCCCAGACCTTTTAAAATCTTAGTTGAGCAATAAGCAAAATAAAATGTGCTCGCCCAGTGTCTGACAATTCTATGAAGTGATATAAGCTCAATGATTCAGAGGCTTCTCATCAGTGTATTTCTTTCTTGTCTTTGTTAATATTATAAGTAATTGTGATGTTAATCCCTATTTCACTGAACTGAAGCTATTTTAATTTAGTATAACTTACTATGCATGGTATTTTAGCTGATTATAGCATTCAAGAAAGCTAAGTTGTACTATTGAATAGGGAAACCATTTTTAACACCCTTATAGATTTCCTTTGGAAAGAGTTCAGTTCATAGGGAATTTACTTCAAGTAGTCACTTTAATAACACCTTGTTTCTAGTCAGTGCTTTGGAAAGGGGCTTGATAATGTTTTCTTTAAAATTTTAAAAGTTCATTTTTTTTCTTCTGTGTTAAAATTCTAATATACTTCATCTAAAAAACTTTGCCTGCAATTTTAGAGTCTCTCTCTCTCTCTCTCTCTCTCTGTCTCTCCATCTCTCTGTCTCTGTCTGTCTCTCTCTCTTCCTCTCTCTCTCTCTCTCCTCCCCTCTCTCCCAACCTCCTCTCTCTCTCTCCTTAGAAACAAAGAAAATTTTATCCATAATCTACCTGAAAAGAGAATATACTTTCCAGGCTAAAGAAGCTGAGTTTGAGCTCTGTATCATAAAACTATTTCTCAACCCCTATACACTCCTATTTTCCATATATTAGTTTTATGCTTGTATTATGAGACTCTTGACAAAATGCAGCAGCTTAAAGGATCAGTCAATATTGAAGAATGTGCTTAGACATTACATTTTATTGTATTTGTTTATGTGTATCCCTACATACCTATCTTTAAGTGAAAAATACTATAAAAATCTCAGTCTTGACGACAACTGTATGGTAACTAGGATTGTTTTACAGAAATTATAATTCTACGTGCGGTGAAGATTTTCAGTTTATACTTTGGTAATGTCTGTACATTCAGCAACTGCACAGTTATTTCTTTTCATTACATGTTTTCATTCATCATGCCATTCTTGCCTACATGTTCTCACCATTTTTTGTCTGTACAAATGCCACCCATGTCAATAGGCCAGTTCTTGATTCATCTTTTCTTGGAGTCCTTTCCTAATTAGCAAATATCTATTAACTATCTTCTCCCCTACAATTCTCCCAATAAGCATTTAATTATTCAAAGTGTTGTTATGTTGTTCTCTTAAGGCATTATTTCATATGAATTTCCAAATAAACTCTTAAACTCTTTGAGAGTTAGTATTATGTCTTAAACTTTGCTTGTATACTTCCAACAGTTGACATAATATTAAGCACTTATGAATCCTTGTCGATTCACACAATCAGTTTTCATCCCGAGGTCCACAGTTGATATTGCAGTTTAATATTGTGGGACAGCAGGGTCACCTGATGTTTTAGAAACTCTTTGTCAGAATTCTTAAAACCAAGTTGCAGTTAGGATTTAGCAGATGGATTCTATCAAAGTCACCTTGTAGCTCTCTGTTTTTAACAAGTAAATAAAAAATTTAAAAATGCCACTATCTTCTCAGCTTTCATACCAAAATTTCGACTTTTAAAATAATTCTATAGAATGAACTCAAAATTTATATTAGCTACCTGTAGTCTTTGGGAATTATATTCTCTTCAATAGCATAATACTCTTGACTTCTAAATTCTTCTTGTGCACTTTATAATTGGAAGATTCTAAAAAATATATTACTAGTTAAAATTCTGGTACCAGGAAAGTTCTTATAAAATAATCACTTTCATTTAGTTTTTCTGATTGCAAATGTTTCATATTTGAATGAAGTTGAAGTACTGAAAAAAGACTGTCCCATTAAACTTTTCAGAAACAGGAGGTTCCCTGGTGGTGTAATCACTAGGCTTTAGCACTCTCAGTGCCACAGCCTGGGTTCGATTCCTAGCCAGGGAACTACCCACCGACACCTGCGAAAAAAACAAAACAAAACAAAACAAAACCTTCAGAAACTAGGTTAGAAATTTTTGACAATTCATATGTTGATGACTGAATGTAAACTTCAGAAGGTCAAGGCTCCCAGATTTCTTTTTTTCTTTTCTTTTAGAGATCAATCAAAGAGATAGTAAACTGCAAAGAGGTAGGAGCGGGTTCGAGTAGGAAAATGGCTCAAGAGCCAAGGCTCTCGGATTTCAAATTGCTCTATCTCCAGTGCTTAACCACTCTTAGAAACTAAACAAACATTTATTTCATAAATGTGTTATTTGTATTTCTTTGAGATTCCAGTTATATCCTGGCTGTGATTTTGTTAGGCAAAGACAGAGCCAGTGAATCTTGGGAGAAAATGACTCTATTTCCCCACTTCTCTTAGATGATCTCAATAATATTTGTTACGTCAGTTCTCTGCCAATCTTGATATTATCTTTGAACAACTAAAACTTTTGAAAACAATGTAATTTTGAGATTATTTTGAATTTCATACAAAACTATATTTTGTATTAAAAATCAGTGTTTTTTTCTTTTTAGTTACCTACATTGTAATGTATAATCTTTCACCAAATTTACTTTCCTTTTTGTTAACACCTGTACTATAGACTGATGCCAATAGAGCCCAACATATTGCCTAATGAAGGCCAACATATTCCAAATATTATACAGTAATGAAACTATGGTAATTAAAAATCGACTTTAATGCTCTTGGTAAAACTTTGTAGAACCTAGCAGCTGCCTTTTAACTTGCTTCACTTCAGAATTAATGACTTTGGTTTCAGAAGGCAACATATTTTTTTCTCTGCTTTAAACACTTATTTGATTAGGAAATTCATCACACCCAGGAATATAATTGCACAGTGTCAGTGGAGGAGTATCAACACTCCCCATATCCTCTATTACCGACTATGCCAAAGACATGTTGAATAAAAATTCTCCTCTAAATAAAAAAGTGCCCTTACTATTCCACTATAGTTTCAAAACATATTTTCTAGAACTTATCTTACAACTAGATTTCTCTGCCTAAGCTCTTATTTGGATGTTCTGGATTTTCCAGAGGGAAGTATGTACAGAAATTACATGTGGTTATTGATTTGTAATAATAATAATAATAATAATAATTAAACACCATTCACTAAGGATTATTAAAGGAAGCTTATATAATCACATTTCAATTTTTATAATGACCTTTAGAGATAGGTATTATTTTCCCATTTTTTACTGTGTAAACTGAAGTTTAAAAAAATTAATTTGCCTTAGGTCATAGATTTTTTTGTGTCATAATTAATGTTGGAATTGGAAGCTAAACTGTTTTACAATAAATCTCTGTATCTTGTTCAGCAACATCATATTCCCTCTATCTACTCTGGGCAGTTATTTTACACATCACTACAAAGGAGATGCATAATATGTATATATGGTTCAATTTACTTGACTAGAGTAGGAAGCTGGAGAGACAATATTGTTAAAAGATGAGAAACATTTAATGTTTTTAGCTCTCAAAAAATAAAATCATCCAACTTATCATATAGTGAAAGGTGACTTGAATAGTAGCTTAAATTTAAGACATTTTATAGATCAAGTCATTTACTCAGTCATTTGTCAGTAAACAGTTTGAGTGCCTCCTAAGTGCCACCAGTGAAATGAGACACTGGACTTACAGTAAGATATGCCTAAAGCAGAAGTTTCTTCAGTAAAAATTATACAGAAGTCATATAAAAATTTAAGTACAGGGGCATGGGAATGCTGGATTAAGGCTTTCCTTACAATCTTACACAACATTATGGAATTATGTATTGTTAGTGAGGGACAACACATTGAATATCCTCATATATCATGTAATGTCCCTAAACTTATTGCATCTTGCAATATAATATCAATACATAATTTGTTATGTGTATTTGTGGCCAATTTCCATATTCAAAAATTTTCCTGAATCTACTTATTGATTCTATTACTTTTTTAGATTTTTTTTGTTTTTAAAGCATACAATGATGTTTTTTGTTGTAATGACAGTTTTAAGTTTTATAATTTAAATTTCCATACCTTTTATTCTTATATTTCTCTTGTACTAGGACATTCAGTACTATGTTCAGTAAAAGAGATAAGAGCAGAAATCATCTCATTCCTGATTGCTGAAGTAGAACTTTTAATATTTCATCATTAATTAAAATGTTATTTTGGGGTATTCGTAGATACTTAGCAGATCAAGAAAAATTTCACCTGTATTTCTATTTTGCTGAGTTTTAATCATGGACCATTTTAAATTTTATTTTATTTTTCTGTATATTGAATTTATTATACTTTTGTCCTCTATTTTATTAAACCCTATAACCACCAATAGGTTTCACATACTTTGAACAAACTGGACTTTTTGTGGTTTCATTTTCTGTTTATTTTCTGTGATTCCATTTGCCAGTGTTCAATTTATTTAGAAATTTTAAAAATTGAAATATATTTGACATGTAAAATGTAAATTTAAAGTATACAATATGTTGATTTGATACGTTTATATAATTATAATATGATTGCCATTGTAGTGGCATTTAGTGCCTCCCTCATGTCACAAAAGTATCACTTACTTTTAGTGGTTGGAATAATTAAGACCTAATCTCTTATCAACTTGATGATTATAACAGATATTCACTAGTCTATATTCACTATACTGTACATTAGATCTGTAGGAATTATTTAGTACTTACTGCAACTTTCTGTCCTTCAACATCTCTCCTATCCCACCATGTCCCAGCTACTGGTAACCATTTTACTCTCTGTTTTTACAAATCTGGCTTTTTTAGATTCCACATATAAGTGTTATTCTACAGTATTTATCTTTCACTATCTAACTTATCTCACTTAGCATAATGTCCTCAAAGTCAATCCATATTGTCACAAATGACAGGATGTCCTTCTTTCTCATAGCTGAATAATATTCCATTATACAAGGGCTGTTTGAAAAAAATCCAGCCATAAATGCCTTTATTTTTCATATTACATGCCTGGATACTTTCCCAATAGCCTTCATATATATCACATATGACATATACATATATATGTATCTGATATATATCATATACATACAAGATGTATATATAAGTATATATCTGATATATATTATATATAGTATATGTCACATCTTCTATATCCATTTACCCATTGATAGACATTTAGTTTGTTTACATGTCTTGGCTATTGTAAATAATGCTGCGATGAACATGGCAGTGCATATATCTCTTCCATTCCCTCTGGGCATATACCTAGAAGTGGAATCATATGGTAGTTCTATTTTTTTTTATTTTTTGAGGAAACAAGCTTTCTCCCTTACTTTTTTCTAATATATAGTGACTTCAGACTTGCCTGATAGCATGATTTTTAAAATGCCACTTATGAATACCAGAACTAGGACAGGGCCTGACACACACTGAAGGTTCAATAGCATTACTTTATTAATGCATTCAGTAACTGATTGTTGAATATAGCTGATATACGTTTACTATGGCTTAAAGTATACCAAGATTGTTAATATTCAATGTTAGCTTCAACAAGTGTCAAATGGGGATATAAGCATAACATAACAACTAACATTTATATAGGACCTCCATTTTATAAGACACATTTACATATTTCCTTCATTTGAGAGTCACAAACAATACCAAATTGTGGAGAGAGCAGGTGTTTGGCAGATTATTAATTTAGAGATTAACTTAGATGATTTGCCCAAATAGGACAGCAATGTCTCAACGCCTGGCTTTCTGACTTTTGAAACTTTCTTTTTTCTTCACTTATAGTAGACTGCATACTGTTTGGACTTTGCAGAAATAAAATAGAAGAGGGATGAAATAAATTCTATGCCTGTAATAAATCTGAAGTCTTTGTGGGTCATAGCTGCGGCATGAGAAACAAAATGAATCCCATGACACTCAATTTCCTCAGGTTAGTTTATAATCTATAAAATGAAAATCATGCATACACAATTACCTTAGAGGACATTGCAAAGATTAATGACACTATATTTATTTTAAAAAAATCTTTAAATTATATACAGAAAAGCATTATCTTCAGAAAAGGAACTATTAATAGTCCATATTTTTCTTACATACAGATTTAGCATATGGCTTTGTGAAAGGAAATCCATGGCAGTTTAATTCTAACTTTGAGACTTACTATTATTTAAAAAGTAGCGTATGATTTGATAATCTAAATATTGCTTAAGTTTTATGATACCAAAAGGAAGGACAAATATATTTTCCAAAGGAGTTCAAATTTGTAGGCCACTCATTCTGCTATTAGTAAACTAAAAGAAAAAAATTAAGAACCTCTAAGTTCTTAAACTCTGTGACAGCTGAAATTTTGACAGAAGAGTATGAAAGATATCAGGAAAAACAGTTAAAACAACATTCAACAAAAGAACTAAAGGAAAACTGTTTTATTTCTCATCTCACATGCAAAAGTTATATGGTTAAAGATCATTCAGATATGCGTAATAGCATGTAATTATTAAAACCGATAAAGTGATGAAGAAATTAGGAACGTTAATTTTATGACTGTGCTTTTTCATAAGTAGATTGGTGAAAAGTGATAACATAACATTTATAAAACATTTATGTTTGGAGCTGGAGCGCTGCATAAAGCGCTTGGGGAACAGTCACTAAAGTAACGCTTAACAGCGTTAAAATAACAATCAAGTACAAGCATTGGCTTTTGTTTCTTTTTGGGGGGTGGGGGTAGTTCCCTGGCTGGGACTCGAACCCAGGCCACAGCATTGAGAGCACCGAAGCCTTAGCCGCTGCACCATCGGGGAACCCCAGCATTGGCTTTTATGCTTCCTTGAAATGTGTGTTTTCTTAAAAAAAAAAAAAAATATTTAGCTACATATTCAGATATAGCTCATATAGAGCCACTGAAATTTACTTTGGTAAAATGTATGAAAAATTAAGATAATGTGAAGAATATTATAAAATAAATATTTGGATTAAGAAAATTTTTTTTTTTTTACAAATTTAAGTTAGCTTTTGAGGGCATTTTATAATAAATAGTCAGGGTCTGGCACAAATAATGCCCCTTTTTATGAGCTGGTAATCATACCAAATCTTCTATTACAAAATCCTAAGCATGTAATTCTGTAACATAACAGTATCATACTCAAACACACCTTAGGTGACACTTTAAGGTAAAATGTTCAAATTGCTGACATCTCATGTGAGACATTCACATACCAGGTCTGGTGTTACTTCTGCCGGACCGTGTAGTGTTAATGTACCTCTCTTACAGGAATTTTGTGAGATTTCCTGCTTTGGAAATATTGCTAGTCATTTTTTACTTAGAGGTATTTGCTTAAAGTTTAATAATATAATAGTCATAGTCATGATGCATATTTCCCCACATATTTCATATAATTATATTTTATATAATAGATAATGTTGCAATACAATTCAAAAAGTTTTCTTGTTATTTGAAATGGTAAAGTAGGAACTTGCAATGAAGGAAAATGTGATGGTTAAGTATGTGTATCAACTTGATTAGGTTATAGTACCCAGTTATTTGATCTAAGACCAGTCTGTATGTTACTCATTTTTTATACATGGTTAACATTTAAATCAGCAGACTTTGAATAAAGTAGATTTCCCTCCATATTGTGTGTAGGCCTCATCCAGTTGAAGTAATTAAGAGAAAAAAACTGAAGTCCCCCGAAGAGGAAGGCATTCTACCTTCAGACTCTAAAACTAAAATAACTCCTGGCAGAATTCCTAGCCTATGGGCCTCCCCAACAAATTTCAAACTTGCTAGTCACCACAGTCTGGTGAGCCAACTTCTTAAACGCACACACACACACATACATACGACCTATTGGTTCTGTTTGGAGAATCCTGCCTAATATAGAAAACACCCATTTTCAACTCCCAAATAAAACAACAAACACTAAATTCTAGAAACCATAGTAATATAAGAAGTAATAAAATTTCAGGTGTAATTAAAGAAAGAGTAAGGAAAAGTACACAAATGTTTTCCATGCCTGAATTTTTATTTTAACTGGAGTAAAAGCTTTAATATGATATGGCTTAAATTTTTGATTGAAAAATTAACTGGATTTGGCTGGGCTGGAAACAACCACATTGCCAGCACTAAAGGCTGTCTTAAGATCATAACTGAAAGCACAAAAAAACCGAAAACAACATCAAAACATATTCTTAATGAGCTAGGCATAGAGAATTAGAAGATTATTTAGAACAGAAAAGAGATTAAAAGTCAATGGTATTTTTATATGAGCAAGATTTGATATTACCTTCCAGGAAAGGAGAAGATAAATCTTTTCAGTATGATTTCAGAGATAGATAGTTGGAATACTGGAAATATTTATGTAAAATAGAAAGCAATGTTCTGAACAGAATGGATATGGATTGGGTTTTATGACTTGAAGTGATTGTATGAGAACAGCTTTGATTAACTAAATATTCCTTACTCTCCTACACTAAGGAGAAACATGATAGTCTATAGACAGAGCACTTGAGAAATACTTAAAGGTGGATAGAACTATAAATTCTCTAGGTTTCTGCCATGGCATCTTAATATCAGTCCTTTAATTCAGTTTTGAAGATGACCACTCAAAAATGAACTTGAAGAATATTAACTTATATAGTTGATCAAATAAAATAATAATTAAGGTCACCACATAAACATTACAACTGAAGAGATACTGTAAAAAGAATGGTGAACAGATCAGTGAACATTGGAAAATGTGATTAGACTACACATAAAGAAATTTGTTTTGTCATAGCACAGACACTTTTCAGAATCGTTTCTAGCTACAAATGCTTTGGAACAGGTAAAACATTGGATAAGCTGATACTTAGGGAGTCTTGAAAATTTCATTTATCATGATTTCTCTGCTGGTCATTTACCTGTTTGGTTTCTATTCTATTTCTTGAAATTTTTTGTGTCTATTGACTCCTAGTTGCATGTAACAAATTGTAGACATTGGCAGATGGAACAAGGAGATAAATCAGGGTATTTCTCCCCCTCTTATTCTACCTACAGAAGCATTTCTGGCAATGACTCTGTGACCATGCTTCCTGCTCCTGCTTGCCAAGCAGTATATTCTAATGCCCATTAAACAACCCTACCTTCTTGCTGTGGTTGTACCACTCCCTCTCATTGTCCCTTTTGTCCTAGGATAGTTGCTGTCTTCCTGATGTATCTAATATTTGTTGCACTTCATGGTACTCAGTTTGGCTACTTAACTTTTTAATCACTTGCTTAATCGATTCTCTATGTTAAATTTTCTCTGTATGAAAGAACTAAATGGATTTCTGTTTTTCTTCCTACATACAGATCTGAGAAGTGGTTACATAATTCTCTCCTAAGAGAACAGAATATCCTAAGTCAATTTAGTTATGCCCTCATGTGAAGGCAGAAAATTGAGCTTTCTGATTTCTGCTGAGAAATCAACATCTCTCCAAGAATTTCATGATATGTTGCAAACCAAATAACTCTTGTTCATCAAATAACTGTTGTTCATGATGTTTGCATTCCATCACTTCTAAAACAAATACCTTAACATTGCTCCCCTCACCAAAAAAAAAAAAGCTTTTTTTTTATTATTTAAGTTTTGAGTAGCGGATTTAAATGTATTATTGTTGAAGAATTACAATTAACTGAGACCTTTCTATTTTCGCTATGGACCTTAGCTATTTTAAAACTAACTATGTTTTTGATGTAACTAATTACTTTGGAAATACTAGGATGAGTGAAAATATGAGTGTTTAAGAGAAATTTTATAAAGATATTGTATATTTCAATTGTTATATTAAACAATATTTTACTAGACACTAAGTGAATATATTACAGATTCCTTATTATGCTGCCCTTGAGATTCTTCTCATGAGCCCACCTTGTGGGTAAGACTGGAAAACAACCACATTGTAATAATTAAGTCACTTGAATTATCTCAAATTATTTTAACGGTTTACTTAGAGAATATATCTCTATAAAGCCTTCTTAAAATTATTTTATTGTGAAGTTCCAGGACTTATTCCCTTGATCTATATGTAACTCGTTACTTTGCCCAAATTTTTAACATTAATATAGCCCACAATATCCTCAAGAGTGTCAGAAATCTGGCCACTGTACTGAGCTGGACTTTGAGTGTAATCTGGTTAGACCCTAGGGAAAGAGTGAATATTAAAAGCACCATGCACTAAAAAAGAATTCCACAGGGAGATGAGCAACATTCTGTTCTGCCTGCATCTGAGCTCAGTGACCCAAATGGAGCAGAGTGACCTAAGAGCTCCCAAAACAATTCTCTACCTTCCAGAATAAATGGCAGCTGGGACTTCAAACTCAGTTTACATGTGTGTGGAAAATGCTGAAATGTTGGCAAATCATAAGGAATATATGCATAGTGACTGCACACAAGCATATGTTTAGAAGTTTAAATGTAAAACTAATGTATAGTAAGAAAAGCAAGTGTATGTGTATATGTGCATATATATATATATATATATATATATTCTAATGTCTTCATATTAACCTTTGAGTTATTTAACTTCAATGTATTCTTAATATTTGAGAACTCCCTCGGTCTGTTTATGATATATACTCAGATTATACAATTAAATGTAGTATACTGATATGTCAGAAAGACTTCAATTGCTTCAAAGTGAAACTCAAATAATATGAAAGATTTCTCTTTATGCTTTTCTCCAAATGGCCAGAATCCTTCTTTTGGTACTTATTACTGACTCTTTATTCAACATTAGAATTCTTCTCAACAAAGTAACTTAGAAACTCCAGACTTTTATAAAAAAGTCCTTCAGATATGATATTTCTTTTATAACACAAAGAGAATCAATAAGAGTCAGCTCTTTAGGATTAGAAGACTCACCAAATACTGGAGGGATTTAAAGGATAGATTTTTGTTCCATTCTGCCTGCCTGAAGGTCAGATTCAATTTGATCCCATACTTTTGTTTTGTTGTTGTGGTTATCTTAAAGCGTTCACATAGTTGTAACTCAGAAGTAGAATTACAAATAGCAAAGGCATAGGGGAAAAAAAAAGTTTCACAAGAGTTCTAAAGGCTTCTATGAAGAAAGATTTCTCCAAATCATAAAAAATATAAAGAGCAAAGGAGTCTTAGAAGTTTTGGTTTTTGGGTTTTAAGCACCACAGGAAAAATATTTTTTCAATCTTTATCTGAATTTAATAGGTAGTATGTAGGTGGTAAAGCATTTGTCAACTACCTGTAGGTAATGAGGCTTCTGTCCAGTACATATGAGTTTGCAGATTTCTAATTATATGCCAGAAATGTTACACTTAAATGGAAACTACCGTATTTTCTGCACCATAAGGTGCACCGGATTATAAGGCGCATGCTAAAACATACGGTCTGCAAAAAAAGGTAACGGAAGCAAAACAGTGAGTTTAGTTGAACTTTATTCTACTATTTAACAATACACTCACATTATTTTTTAATCAATCTTCTCCCACAAATCCATCAAAGTTCTCATCTTCTGTGTCTGAATTGAACAGCTGGGCAATTTCGCCATCAAACAGGTGGGGGTAAGCGTACGTACTGTACGTATTACGTAATGTTCTCTGGTTTATCGCTGCCAGCGTACGTAGTGTACGTATTACGTCCCTGTGTCAGCAGGAAATGGTCCGACGGTCAATCAAGCGGAGCACTTACTGAAGTCGGACAACAACATTTTTACAGATTTTGGAACTCAGTGCACACATAAGGCGCATCAGATTATCAGGCGCACGGCCGATTTTTGAGAAGGCTCTTAGGTGCACCTTATAGTGCGGAAAATATGGTATGTTATTTTATTTATTACCAGTAATAGTAACTAAACCTTAAGGGGGAATCTACCTACATTTTAAAAAATGAAATGCAATTGTTAACGTATTTTTTTAATTTATAAAGGCCACATAATGTATAATCAGATAATTCACTACTACAGGGGTTTATTTCTATTTCAATTGACCCCTTAAAAATTAGTATGGGGAGTTCCCTGATGGTGTAGTGGCTTAAGGCTTCAGCGCTGGTGCTGTCAGCGCTGCGGCCTGGGTTCGTTTCCCAGTCAGGGAGCTACCCACATACCAAAAAGCAAAAAAAAAAAAAAAAAAAAAAAAAAAAAAAAATTAGTATGGTATGAAGAGATTTAAACAACACTGCTTATAGTTGACATGGTTTGAAACTTTATTTTTATAACAGCCATATGGCATGACTATCCCTAGGGAAGAAGTTCTCTTAATTCTTTTATGAATTGCCTAGTTTAGTGTCAATCTCAAAGATAATGAGATAATGTTATAGTTCTCAGCAATTCAGCAAAAGTCAACATGTCCTATTTACTCAAACAATAATATAGTAGTATCTAAATTTGTCATGTGTCAGGATCAACCTTGCTCTACACAACAGCAATGTTCTGAGATCTACGTGTAATGATGGTAAAATGCACTACAGAATTGTTCTGTTTCATTTGTCTCAAATCTCCTATGTCCAAAATGAAAGTTGCTCTCTTTCTCTACAAGTACTCCATCCTCTACTGCACAGTGGCTGAGATTATGAATCCAGAGCCACACTGCCTAAATTTGAATCCTGGCACTGCGAAAAGCTAACCAAGCACCCTTGGGCAGATGAGTTATCTTCTTTCAGCTTCAGTTTCTTCATCAGTCAACCTGGAATTATGACACAAGCCACCTGATAGCATTGTTATGAGGATTAAGTTAGTTAATATATTCAATATATTCAAACCAGTGTTGCTACCTAGTGAATAATGGTAGCACTATCCACCTTGTCCTTCAAGCCAGGAATTTTAGGGTCATATCTCCCTCTCTTACCTAACTATGATCAAGTCGCACAAGTGTTTTTCTTTTCTTTTCTTTTTTTAAGATCTATCAGATTTGTCTTTGAAACTCCTTCCCCCATTAACCTTAATCTCGGGCTATTGTAGTTGATGTCTCTGGTCTATATTTTACATTCCAATTTCTAAGCTTAAATCTGTTTACTGGGTCCCTGTTGATTATTACAGTAGTTGTCAAATTATTTGAAAGAGCTTACATCTTTATTCAAATGAAGTATTTCATGGGAGTTCAATATACACAAGAAGATAAACACTGCAATTCCCTAGTTGCAAAGGGACATGAGGATAAGAATCTCCCCATCAACTGCATTTTGCCACCTCTTGGTTTTACACTAACATTTAGGCCTTGTAATCTTTGTACATCTTTACATGCCCATCATCATTACTCTACCTTTGTCAGATACTCTCAATTCTCATCATCAAATGCTCTATGAATCATTGAGTGAATTTATACAACTCAGAATTTTATGTATAATTTATACTTTTTAAATTATGTTCACATTTCTACCTCTTTCTGACATTTTCTCACTGCTGTTCTGTATTGCTATTTTCTTTCCTTAACTGGATTCTGTACTTAAGAACATGCATTGAGTTTACTTTTATATGTTCCTAGAAACTTCTACCATATGATTATATATGGTAATCCCTCCTTATTTGTGGTTTTGCTTTCTGTGATTTCAGTTATTTGGACTCAACTGTGGCTAGAAAATATTAAATGGGAAATTCCATAAATAAGAAATTTATAAGTTTTAAGTTGCATGCTGTTCCCAGTAGTGTGATGGAATCTCATGCCATCCTGCTCCATCCACCAGGAAAATGAATCACCCCTTTGTCCAGTGTATTCACACTGTACATGCTACTTTCACATTAGTCACTAAGTAGCTGTCTGGATTATCAGATTGACTGACCAGGAATTGCAATGCTCATGTTCAAATAATCCTTATTTTACTCAATAATGGCCTCAAAGCCAAGAGTAGTGACTTTGGCAGTTCAAATATGCCCCTCCCACCTCCTCCCCCCCAAAAAAAAGGAAGCTGTAAAATGCTTCCTTTAAATGAAAAGGTGGCAGTTCAGTACTATCCATAGTTTGTGGCATCTACTGGAGGTCTTAGCAAATATGCCCATGGGATAATGGGGGAGTACTATATGTAATAAAAGCTTAATAAATACTTGTATATGAGCAATGAATTAATTATGCTTCATGTCTGTTTTCTCTTCTCTCCTCACTTAGGCCAGGAGCCACTCTTTCATTCCCCCTATCTTCTCTTGTGTTCCCTGGCAACCAAATGCCTTCCCAAAGTGGTAACCCACCTGGTCTGCCTTTCATTCTTGGAGACTGAGTTTGTAGAAACTTTAGTCTAACATTAAGCAGCTTAATGCCTGTTTTATTAGTTTCATGTGGCTGCTGTGACGTATGACTACAAGCTTAGTGTCTTAAAACAACACAAATTTATTACATTATAGTTCTGTAGGTTAGCAGTTCCATACAGGTCTCAGTGGGCTAAAATTAAGATGTCAGGGCTGCATACCTTCATGGAGGATCTAGGGGAGTCTGTTTCTCTACCTTTTCTAGCTTCTGGAGACTGTCTGCATTCATTGGTGCATGTCCCCTTTTTTCCATCATGAAAGCCAGTGTTGGTGAGTGAGTCTTTCTCATATCTCCTTGGCGAGTAAGTCCTTTTCACATCTCCTGTTCTTCCTCCTTGTTCTATTATAATTACTTTGGTCCATGGAGATAATCCAGGATACCCTCCTCTTCCCAAATTCCTTAATTTAAGCATACTTGCAAAGCCCCCTTTGTAATGTAGGTAATTTATTCACAGGTTCTAGGAATTAGGACATGTATGTTTTGGGGGGCCATTTTCTGTCTACTTCACCTAAGATTATTTACTAGAATTATGTGGATATTGCATAATAGGTGTACCATTTTCAAATTCCTTACTAGTTCTTTTTTAATTTGATATAAATAATATTTGGCAAGTATATTTTTCATGTAATTTTTCACACTGATCTTACAAACTTAAATTTGTCTAGTATTATACATGTAGTTTTAAATTTATATCTGAGTCTGTACTATATTATACCTTGAAGGTATAGCTTCTATGTTGTCATTTCCAGACAACCTATAGCTCATAGTTTGTCTTTATTACTTAGTCACATTAGTGATTAAAAAGTCTGAGGTTCAAAGGAGTTATGTGACTTATCTAAACTAGCATTTAAAATTGTTGAAGCTACAGAACTCAGATCTTCTGAATTACTAAAATTCTTCCAATTTACTCCACTACTGGCAATGTACAAGTTGACCACCTATCTTTTTCATTCTGTTGATATAGGGATTATAGAAGGCATGTTTATAAACACAATGAAAAATATGTAGCAATTTGGGTTGCATACCATTATTATGGAAATTTTAATGTAAATTTTCTAGGGTTAAAGAATTTCCCAGAAATAAAGGAAGGTTTGACAAAGAAAGATACAGCAAAATCCTCAACACAAAAATTGTTTGTAGATTGTTTCAGAATAAATTCTATTTTTGTCTGCATCAAATGTATTGAAATATTGTTACTTTAGGCATTAAAATATCTGATGTAAAAGAGTAATCAAGAACATGGAGGATTCAGAAGTTTTATTCCCTTCTTCTAATAATTTGGTGATGTTGAAGAAATAAATAATTTAATGTTAGAGTAACAGGGTCTTAAGAGAGAAAGTAGATCAGGAAAAACTGAGGATAGAATAATTTCAATACTCTTACTGGAACTGATAATTAATAAGCAGGAACCCTTTATATTAAGGATATTATTTGCATATAATCTTTGTCTTTACACATCTATGACATATGAGCTAATGAAGGCATACTTTGAATTGTGAAACTTCTGAAGACTGTCTGGATTAGAATTGCAAGAGCATTGACGCTGGTGACTAAAATGTCACTTAGTGGAACCAGCTAGTAACTATCTTTTATTTTGTCTTCATTTACATTTTAACCATACAGAAAAGTCACACAATGGAGAGATGTGTGCTTTTTCCGTAGACAAATTAAAACTAGCCTTCATTTTAGGAAGAAGAATCTCTAGAGCTTTATTTAACCTTGTGTTTTTCATCAGGATGCTAATAGGGCCTAGGGTATAACAAATTGAGTATAATGACCCCAGGCTCTGCTGCTTACAGCAAGGAAATGCCTGTGTATTAGCCTGTTGGAAAGGATAAAATGTCTTTGCCATTTAAAAATATTAAGGAAAAGAAAAGAAAAGAAGACGAACATTTTAATTTTGCATAACATGCCCAGCAAGACAAAGTGATAGAATATATCCAAACTTTCACACATATGTTTTGCTTTACTTTTATTGATTTTTTCACCTTCAAGATTATTAAATTCTATTTAGCTTGCTACCTATTAATAATTCTGCCAGTGCAAAAGTCTTCATTCTTATTGAGGTTTTCTGAGTCCCTAAAATTCTTGAGGAATATTCTATCTAATGAGTAAGAATATCCATTAAATATGTTTAATGAAGATCTATAGTTAAGTATGATACATACTTAAAAACACAGTTCCCCCACCACCACCTCCTAAGGAAATAATCCAAAATTGACACAAAGTAACTCTCCAGGGTTAACCTTTACGAAAGTTCTGAGAGATAACAGAGGATCACATTGAATGATAATATGCCATAAGGATATGATTTTAGTAGAATAACCATAATTGAATAGCCATCATATTAATAAGTTTAAAATAAACCAAGACATTGCAATCTTCATTTTTTTACGTTTGTGCCAGGAGATGGTATAAATCTATACAAGTCTCTTTGGATCATTAAAAAAAAAACAAAAACAAACAAACAAAAAAACTTGACATGGAGGGACACATCAAGCAGCATTTAAGATCAGGAATACAACTTTTATGAACTTAATAATGTCATCATTTGTTGAAACCATGCTGTTCATTTTTTGTTGCATAGATTTTATTCTGACCTTAATAAGAAAATAGCATATTCTCTCTGTGTGTGTATGTTTTCTTCTCTGAAGCTATAATATAAAAAATCATAAATCAAAGTTGTTTTGACAGATGAACAACACAATTTTGTAACAGGATAGAAATGTAGAAAAAAAAAGACTGAATAGCTGGTAAAAGATGAGTTGAACTAGGAGGATTGATGTTAGAGCTGAAGGCAGCATTAGAGATTAGATGCTCATTGGCTTTTCAGCAAGCCTGGTGACTCATTCTACATAAATGAAGTTTGTGATATGTAATGAAAAGCTTTCTATCTTCACTGCAAGCAAATTAGCAGGTATTTTGTGGCAGGAATGTTAATGTTATCTTGCATTTGTTTCTGAGCAGGAACACATTAACAGAGCAGGTTTGAAAAAAAATTTCACTTTTATAACATCAAGTGCCGAAGGTATTAGAACAAGGTCACCTCTGTAAAGTAATGAGGGAAAATTAGGTTATAAACATGCAGTGCCTAAAAATATATTCAGTCTGCTCTGCAGAGTGAATGCAATATAGAATCACCCCAAATTGCTAATTTTCTTTTACTTCAAATTACACTCAGACCCTAAACTGAATCCAAAGAGTTAAATAATAAAGCAAGATAGGGTGGAGGATATATACTGAGGCTCATAGTAGACAACCAATCCAAATCAATAGTGTCCAAATATCTGTACACATACACATCCCTCTCCATAATTTATAAATTAGGACATGTGGACGGTTTTATGTAATATACCTTAGAGGTCCACATTATCTATTTGGGAGAAATAGTATAGCAGAAAAGGGCAAATGAAAAAGAAAGATAAAACATTGCTCATTTTGGATAATGTTAAAGAATGAGACAATTGAGTGGTTTCTAAGAATACTATCAAGATTAAAAGAGATGAGCTATAAGAAAGTGACAGTAAAGTTCTTGAAAAGTGGGATGATGGGAGTGTGAATGATTCTATTCCTTTTATGAATGTATATAAAGAGACAGGGTAGGTAATATGTATGCAGAAGGCTCACTAGATCTGAGCAGTCAGATCTTAGGCAGGGTATCATCTTCTGTGATGGACCATTAAGGTACCAATGGCCTGACTTTCAAGATTTGAATATTAATACTTGTATCTTCTCCTGGACTAAAACCAAACGTGCTCATGTAGTTACTCATCTTGCCTTAAATGTCTACTTGCCTAACCTCCTATCTCCTGGGCCATGATTTCTGCCTCATTATTCATTTCTGCAACTAAATTAAACCTTGTTGTGATCTACTTCATTCTACTCAAATATGGCGAGACTATAGAGTGATTAAAATTTAAGAAGCTAACACTGACCTCCGTCTACGAAAATCTTTCAGAGGAATATAACGATTTAATTACTTAATTAAGCAATTAACTATAAGTAGAAAGGTGAAAGTAAGTATGTTTGGAATAGGAGTTAATAAAATTTTTGTTGAATTAAACATTTATTTTAGTAAGAATTTAATTATAAATGAAAATGTACTGCTACTTATGATACCCACTTCTTAAAAATCTGTGAACCAGGGACAGTGACTGGTTCATAGTGATTGTTTCCAACCTGGAACTTAGTGTGTATGGAATTTAGTAGATAAAAGTTGTTGACCTAACAAAGGATTAAATCATCTTATCTAAACTTCTTATTTCACAGGTAAAAATTCTGAGACTTGGAAAGATGAAGTGATTTGCCCAAATTCACAAGGTAATTACTGACATAGCTGTGAAAGACTTGCACCTAGGCCTTTTAGATTCTTATTTTTGGAAAAAAAAAAAAAAAAAAAAAAAAAAAAAAAAGCAAGGCAAAGCAAGATGAAACAAAACAATACAAAACAAAAATCTAATTTCTTTTATTGACTAGTGCAGCGTGCTTCTCAAGCCTGGCTGATTGTGGGTATCACTTCTGTCTAGGCACGACTCCAGGCCAATTAAATTGAGAATCTCTAGGGTTAAGGTACACCATGCATATTTTTATGCATGGACCAGGTCTGAGAAACACTGGGCCATTTGGAAATTCCATTAAAAATATTACAATTCCTTTAGACCAAGACTGGAGTGCTATTTTACCCAAGGTAATTTTGAGAACAAAAACATATCAAGGTCCATTCAATGATTAGCATAGAAGGTGCCCTGTGCATGTCTCCAATGTTTCTGACATGTATTCAGTTAACAGTATCCAGGAAAGAGCCAGTGTTATGGTAATGTAAACCTCATTTTTGAAGCAATTTTTAAAATGAGAGGTCTGGCAAGATGAAACTCAGAAAATAAATCAATGTTTGTCTAAAGGTTATAGAGTAACTTGGGAACTATTTGAGCTCTAGTGATTACAAGATCAGAAGATTAAAAGTAACCCTGAGGGTGTGCTTTAGGAACCATTCCCTCTGAAAATATGTGGAAAAATTATGATTAAGTTGAAATTATTATTGATTGGAAATAACTCCAACCCAGGAAGAACGTTAGAATAAAGTAGAAATGGTGGGAACAAGATTGTCAGAGACAATATATTCTTTACTCAAATTCTAAAGGCTAATCATTTACCACTGAAAGAATAAGAACCACATAGTAGATTAATACAGCAATGAATGGGACACCTAGCACCAACCAATTGCCTGTTATGATCAAGACACTGTAAGGGATGGGATCAGACGACAAAGAAGATCAAGGTAGTCCTGGAATGCAAAGGCTTAGATAAGACAAATATGACAAATGTTTGAAAAGTTAAGTAGCAAAATACGAGACAATTTGCAAGCTGATGTTATGATAGATGGTCATTTATAAGGCACTTATATAGTTAAATAAAAGTTTAGAAAATAAGTATTTTGGGGGTTCAGAGACAAAAGGGAACTAAGGTTCCCAAATGACCATTTTCCATAGAAATCTAACTACCTTAACATGGAGAATATAAATCCTTATTTATTTTTCTCTTGCCTGCTTTTATAGTCTTACTGTTTAATACATCTTGTTTAATGTAGCTCTTAATGCTGGTGGTGGGAGGTGAGAACATAAAGTACTGAAACTGACCTTTTTGACCTAGCCTTCCCTAATTTATACAAGAGAAAAGATGTACATGGTTGCCTCCTTACGAATATAATGTCCTTGTCTCCTCTTTTTTGATTAAAAAGTTTAATCTATTTATATGTAATAATGGATACTAACTAAACTTACTGCGGTAATCATTTTACAATGTATGTAAGTCAAACCATTATGCTGTATACCTTAAACTTATCCAGTGATGTATGTCAATTTCAGTAAACCTGGGGGGGAAAAACAAATATTTTTTTGTCTAAAAGGGGGATAAATTATTGCATATAATTATAAATCTGATCATTTTTTGGAGGTAGTTATTAAAAAGTTTCAAACTTTTGACTTTTAGAAAGGCGAATGGAAACCTATGTAATTTTTACTAAGCAATTTACCCCAATAAATTTAAAAATAAAAAAGGGGGAAAAAAGGTGAATAGAAAGAAATATCCCGTGATAGTATATTTATAGGCACTGTTTGTTTACTCATTTATTTAACCAGTCCACAAAAGTGGGTTGAGCACAATTAATAAATACAGCAGGTCTTTGACCAATGTCATTAAGAGAAGACTTATTGTACTACTATGAGCCAGGCATAATGGTGGCTCTGGGGTAAAGATGAAACTCTTAAGACTTGATTTCTCACTGAACAAAGCAATAATGTTGTGATTGGGAATAATAGAGGGCCAGAAATAAGTAAAATGCAAGATAGTATCATAGCAGAAGAAAAAAAAATATTCAGCATCTTTCAAACCTGTTCCTCTTTCAGTGTTTCTCATTGGAGAAAATGTGAAGCATCTATTCATTTTTTTAAAATAATTTGTTATTTTTTAATTACACTTCAAATAAAATACAAGGTCTGTCCAAAAAGTATCCAGCAATGTAATGTGAAAAACAGAGGCATTTATGGCTGGGTTTTTTCCTGTTAGTTTCAGGTGTACAACATAGCCATTAGACATTTATATAATTTGTGAAGTGATTACCCCAATAAATCCAGTATCCATCTGACACCATACATAGTTATTATAATATTAATGACTATATTCCCTAGATATAACTTACATCTCCATGGCTATTTTGTAATTACCAATTTGTACCTCTTAATCTCTTCCCCATCTTCATCCAACACCCCTCCCATCTAGTAGTCATCAAAAATATTCTTTGTATCTGAGTTTGTTTCTGTTTCGTTTGTTTTGTTTTTTTAGAGTCCACATACAAGTGAAATCATACAGTATTTATCTTTCTCTGTCTGACTTATTTCACTTAGCATAATACCCTCTGGGTCAACCTGTGTTGTTATAGATGGAAAGATTTTATTCTTTTTTTGTGTATGAATAATGTTTCATTGTATATATGTACCATGTCTTCATCTATTGATGAACACTTAGGTTGGTTCCATATTTTGGCTATTGTAAATAATGCCACAGTAAACATATAGATGCATATGTCTATTTGAATTAGTGTTTTGGATTTCTTTGGATAAAAACCCAGAAGTGGAATTGCTGTGTCCTTTATCTATTGTTATAGCCTTTATTTTGAAATCTATTTTATCTAGTTTAAGTATTACTACCACAGCTTTTTATTGATTTTCATTTGTATGTAATATCTTATTTCATCTCTTTACTTTTGTATGTGTCTTTTAATCTGAAGTGAGTCTTTTGCAGGCAACATATGCAAAGATTTTCTTTTCTTCTCCATTCAGCCTTCCTATGTCTTTTGATTGAAGCATTTAATCCATTTACACTTAAAGTAATTTGTGATAGATATGTAGTTATTGCCATTTTTTTCATATTTGTATTCTTTATTTCTTCTTCTTCTTCTTCTTCTTCTTCTAAAAAAAGTCCCTTTAAATTTTCTTATAATACTTGTTTGGTGGTGATGAACTCCATTAACTTTATCTTATCTGGGAAGCTCTTTATCTGTCCTTTGATTCTAAATGATAGCTTCTCTGGGTAGAGTAATTTTAGTTGTAGTCCTTGCCTTTCATCATTTTGAATATTTACTGGGAATCCCTTGTGGTCTGCAAAATTTCTATTGAGAAATCAGCTGATAGTGTTATGGGAGCTGCCTTGTAGGTAATTGACTGTCATTTTCTTGCTGCTTTAATGTTCTCTCTCTGTCTTTAACCTTTGCCATTTTAATTATTATGTGTCTTGGTGTGGGCCTCTTTGTGTTTATCTTGTTTGGGATTCTCTGCACTTCCTGGGCCTTGTATATCTATTTCCTTCACCAGATTAGGGAAGTTTTCTGTCATTATTTCTTCAGTTATGTTTTAAATTCCTTGTTCTCTCTCTCTTCTCCTGGTACCCCTATGATGCAAATGTTGGTATGCTTGTTGTCCCAGAAGACTCTTAACTATACTCATATTTTTGGATTTTTTTTTATTCTAATTGTTTTCTGCTATCTTACCTCTCAAATCCCTGATTCAGTCCACTGCTTCATCTAATCTACTGTTGATTACCTCTAATGTAATCTTCATTTCATTTATTGTATTCTTTATTTCTGACCAGTTCTTTTTATGTTTTCTATCTCTATTTTTATGTTTCCTATCCTTTTGTTGAAGTTTTCACTGAGATCATCGAGCATCATTATAAACCAGTGTTTTCACCTCTGCATCTGGTACACTGTCTCCATTTTGTTTACTTCTTTTTTTGGAGGTATGTTCTGTTCCTTTGTTGCTCCATTTTTGCTGGTTCCATGTGTTTATTATGAGGTCTGATGATTAAGTTCATGAACTCATTTGAGAAAAAGTGCTACTTACCTCATTGCTGAATATCACTGTGTTCACCTCCAAAGTACTCCCCTTGGGAATCTATGCACTGATGTCAGCACCTAGTTCACCCTTCAAAACAATTTTGGAACTTTTTCTGGAATGGCCATCAGAGCTGTTGTCATATGACCCCTAATATCCTGAATTCCTTTTAATATTTCCTTTATCTTCAGGTAGAGAAAAAAGTGATTGAAGGCCAGATCATGTGAATAGGGAGGGTGCTCCAATACAGTTATTTATGTACTGGGTAAAAACTCCCTCACTGACAGTGCCGTGTGGGCTGATGCATTGTCATAATGCAAGAGCCAAGAATTGTTGGCAAAACTTTTTGTTCAGATCTTTTTTATCTTTTTCGCACAGCCTTTTTAGCACTTCCAAATAGTAAAATTATTTGACTGTTTGTCCAGTGGTACAAATTCATAGTGAACAATCCATCTGATATCAAAAATGGTTAGCAACATCATTTTGACTCTTGATTTGGACTGATAAATCTTGATTGGGACACGACTCTTTTGGTAATGGAGAATTGGCTGACTTCCATTGTGCACTTTGATGCTTTGTTTCAGGGTTGTACTGGTACAACCGTGTTTCATCACCAGTGATAACAGGGCCCAAAACATTGTCTTGCCTCTCCAAAAGGTCTTGGCAAACTTGGACTCTCCTTTGCTTTTGTTCATTGGTGAGCTTTTTCAGGACCTTATTTGCACACATCTTTCTCATGCCATGATTTTCGGTTAAGATTTTCCTGTTTCTCTATTGATGTTTATTTGGTCTGCTTTGCTTCTCACAGTCAGCCAATGATTTTGACACACAATTCAACAAATTTTTGCAATGTTTTCTTCAGTTTTTCTCATTATTGGGTGCTCTGACTTCTCTTTATCAATAATGCTTTCTCTCCCTGCAGAAAAACATTTAATCCATTTGTATACTGCTGGGGTTTTATTCATGGCATTATCCCTATTAACTTGGACTAACATGTCCCTGGTTTTGCTTCCATTCTTTAAAAAGTTTAACAAGAAATTTAATGTTTGTTCATTGCTATAATTCAAGCTCTAACATTCTTGTGACGACACACAAAAATAATCATCAATAATAATAATGCCATTCAGCAAGACACCGCCACCTGTTGACATGGACACAGCTGTGAGACACAGATATGCAAAGGTTATGGAACCTTACCAAGTTGTTTGTACAGTGCTGCCCATGGCAAGTTTGTGCACAGTGGCAAGTTTGCAAACTTAATTGTCACATCCTGTATGTATTAGGGCTGCTATGTGTCTGGTGTTAGTAGATTGACTTTATGTATTAGGTGTCCTGTGGGGCCCAGTAGTACAGTCTTAATTGTCACCAGAGCTGGGTGCTCCAGATGAGTCTGTCATATGGGCTGTGTGCCCTCCTGTTATAGTTGAGCCTTGATTGCTCTTGGCAAGTCAATGTGAGGGATTGACACTTGGACTGATTGGTTGAGAGGACTGGCTGTGACTGTAGTGGAGGAGCTGTTGTACAGGGGCTGAACTTCTGGTGCCTGTGGAGTCTCTTTTTCGGGTGTGTTGTTTGTAAAAGTAGTTGGGTGATACTCTAGTGTGATTTGAAGCTGCACACTGGGTGTGCTGGTTCTGGAGCTGCTTTGAAGGCTCTGCTGCCCCAGTGCTGAATCTCAGATTAAGTGAGTCCATCAGCAAGCAAGTCATGTGCAGGCCCTTTAAAAGGTACACCTGGGACTACAGCAGCCCTTTCTTTCACTCAACCACAATCTCTGTTGGTTTTCACAGCCAGTAGTAATGGGGAGTTCTCTTCATAGCATTGTAACCCTGGGCTGGGTATCCTGGTATGGGGCTGGGATCCTTTGTTCCACAGGGTAGGACCTCCATAGCCAAGATAGCCCTTCTTATTTTTATTTCCCACATGTGGGTGTGGGTGTGGGTGCAGTCCTTTCCACATCTCTGCCCCTCCTTATGCCATTTGTTATAGGACATCTATTCAGTTAGACTTCAGGTGATTCTCACTAATAGTTGTTCTGTAGTCTAGTTTTATCTTTGAAGTGGTTATGGGAGGATATGAGCATGCATTTACCTACTGTGCCATCTTGTCTGGAAGCCTCTCACCCATTCAGTTTTGTATGTCAGATATATAGTAAGCAACATTAATGTCCCACTGCATCTCAACCTTAATTGTTAGCCATTGGCAAGTTGTCCATAATTCATATTTAAATTTTCTTTCTATTCTTATGACTTTACTCCATTTCATGGGTTTCTATTTATGTTAAGCTGAGGTTCATCTCTCACCTGTACATTTGTAATAGCCACCTAACTAGTCTCCAACATATGCTCAATGAAAATGATCTTTTCAAAAACACCAATCTGGACTTTTCACCACTCTGCTTAAAATTCATGAGGGCAGAGTTTCTGCCTTTGCAGTTCATTATATCCCTAGTAACTAAGGTAGTGTCAGACACAAAATCAATGCTCAGTAAGTAGTGTCAATTAATAAATAAATGAATTGTAAAGTTGGGGAGATATTTTGATGGACGAGTTCTCTAATGTCATAAAATTTTACATCAACTCAGAGAGACTTCTCTGCCTATTCCAGAAGGTATTGATCCCACAAAGGCTTCCAGAATAATGTGTCCTGGGATATCTACTTATGTTATAAATATCTGAATTTGTAGATATGTCTATGAGGACAGCATTTTCTATGTAAACATTTATGTAAATTTTCATCCAAAGTTTATGTAAAGGGAAATAGATTATAGTTACATCACAAAAAATGTCATTGGAACTGTATTAAAACCCTAAGGAAACAAAGAATTATCCTATTTATAGTGTAGCAGTCATTCAAAGTTTTTGCTGTTTGTTATATTCTACCACTTTCCCTCCCAAATAGCACCCAGACTTCCCTCAGTGAACCAGCCTTCTGCTCCTTTCAGACCCTCCTGATTTGATGGTTGTTGACTCCTTTCCAGTGTTTGGAATTTGGCAATGTATTCTCTTGGCCAGAGTAATCGTTTCATGAAGGGGTGCCTGACACATTTAGGGCTAATGAGTTGTAATGGGATATCTACTGGGATGATAGAACTTGAATTCAAAAGATATTAAGCTGAAACCGTTGCATCCATTTTGGCACTATGAAGGAATTCCTTTAATAAATGGAGCCAATACAAAGAGCTAAGCGTTTGAGAGAGATTAGATCCTGGTGACATTACATGAACCCCAGGATCAAGACAAACTTTAACCATGACTTTTCTGTATGTGAGCTAATAAAGTCCTTTTTGAATAAACTTTGGGTTGGTTTTCTTCCACTGGTAAACAAGAAAGCCCAAACTGATACTTACATAGCTTCCCTTTTCCCTGGGTAGCTAGGTGTAACAGTTCATCTCAGGCAACTGGCTTCAGCCTTGAAATGTGATAGTGTTTTCTGTCCTGGACAGGGTTTCTTAATGAGTCAGATATACTGAAGAAGTATATGGAGTTTATAACCATTGAAATGAAACTAGCTTCTGCATTACAGACTGTGCAGTCACCTTATCTGGTTTCACTGATAATAGGCTGCACCTGTTACTAAGAAATGTCTCATGACCAAAGACACTTGCAAAGTGAGCACCGGCCCAAGATAAAAAAGTGACAGAAAAATCCAAATTGACAGTACATAATTCTGCTTAACAGAAACCAATGACTTTATAACATTTATTGAGTGAAACCTCAAACTGGCCTCTATGTACATTCAACAACTGTGTTAAGAGACAGGTTTTAGAGCAAAGGATTTTATAATGTATTTTAGGTAAAAATTCAACATCCTTTTTTATTCTGTAATTGATTCATTTTATTATTTCACTTGTTGAATATTATTTTCTTTGCTTCCGTAGAGAAAGAGGGACCAGCTGGGGGCAGTCCATACTTTGACATGAAGACCAGAGGAAGGTAAGAAACGGTCTGACTCCTGCTGAGCTCATCCTAGCCAGCTGCCTTTATCACCCAAAATGGTGAAAAGATTAAGACAGCCATTATGTCACTATATCTGCCTGTGAGTAGTTCTTTGTGTGTGAAATGGTGTCTAAAGAGGACTCAGCGATCAAAGGAATTTGGAACATGAGTGGATGAGGAAGAAACCTCATCCTGGGAAAAGAGTAGAACCCGGAAGCTTGGCTGTTAACGGCTCCATGCTTTCTTAGATGGAGAAACCCCTGCCAGTCCATCCTCCACACTGCTACGTGCGTGAGCTTTGGAAACCATGCATCTGATTATGCCACTTTCCTACTCAAAATATTTTGAATTAATGGGATAACAGACATTATTGCTGTCCTCATGGGTCTTATCCTCGGAATGTAAATGATAATAAAAAATAACCCTGAGCCAAAGCCAAATGAGAAATACGGGAAACGTGCTATAATATCGTAAAGCGTGTGCTACAGTTGGGGAATTTTTCATGAAAAAGGTTAGATCTGTTACTATAGGAAGGGAAGGGGTTAAATACTTGAAAAGAGAGGAAAGGCTGTCTGGTTAAAACCTTGCATAAATGAAACTCAGGGGAAAACAACTAGAACATGTGTCAAATGGGAAAGGTAGAGAAAAGAATTTGTGAAGTAATACCTCTTACCCAAATCTGTTAAGTATCTTTCGGTGAGAATTACATAAGTGTTTTTTTGTTATAATTCAACCTCAAAGCAGTAATTTCTTGTAAATAAATTACCTGAGGGAAAAATATATATTTTAATTCACATGTGGATATTTTTAGAAATTAAAAAAGTACAGAGTAGCTTATCATTTTTGATGATCTGTAAAACTTAACAGACCCGGAGGAATTCCAATTATTCTATTAAATTACTCTACAATTGAACTAACATCTCTACTCTCAGTAAAACAGGTTCTAATGTCCAAAGCAGTGTATGATCTATTGCTGAATGTCTTAATGGCTCCTATGTTTGCCTACATACTCTCATACTAGGCTCCAACTAATTACTTTGTAAAGCACTTTGGGATAATTTGGTTGTGAATAGGATTGTATAAAGCAAACACATTTCTTTTCCCAAACATTGGCTCATGTTAGAAACTAAAGAACTGTATTTTTCTTTTCACCTTAGCAGTATTAATAGATATTTTATGTTAGTCATGAATGCATTTTCAGTTTTCAGGTTTTTTTTTTAGAATGATGTGTTTTCAGGTATGAGGCCCAAAGGCCTGTCTAAGGAAGACAGGCAGTTTTGGAGAACAAAGCATGTTAAACAAACATCAACAATGACAAAATGTCCACTTTATATAATATATATGGTGGACCTATTTCTGCTGACTTTGAAATGGCACAAAATATTTAGTTTGTGGTAAAGTGTTTTATTAATAAGTATGAAATATTTTTAAAATATTTGTCATGAAATAATTGTAATTTTAATATTATTACATTTATATTCAGCAAACCTTTCAGGAACGGAAAAGTCACAAAATAAATACCAATAAAGTAAATTATCTGAAAATTATTTAAAAATTAATAACTATTTATCTGTGTCTCATCCTGTTCTTTCTTCAAGAATCAGTAGAATTATTCCAGATTTATGCCCATCTCTTTATTGATGCATCCTATTTTCCAAGTCCTGGAAATGGAATTTAGAATGTATGCCTGGAACTTGTGATGCACATACTCAAGGAAATATTTGTGTCCCTACAACGGTGTGGCATCTGAGGAACTCACTGTGGTCCCAAGTTAGTTGTGGTCTGCTCCAATCTTTTCTGTATGACTGCTACCTCCTGGAAACTCCATAAGTTCCTTTCACTACCCTTTCATTACAAATATTCAGTATTATACTCTACTTCAATCACTATGAAAAAAAAGATGATTCATAATTTGCAAGAAATATGTGGAATGTTTCCTAGCCATGTCTGAAAGTAATACTAGCATTTGTGGATGTATTTAATTCTCTTAAAAATTTTAGCTATTCTTAAACACATCACAATGTATTGATTAAGGCTCAGTAATATTATCTTCCTACAAACAAACCCAGGCTTCGAGTACTAAAGGAACAAGAACAGAATGTAAAGTGTGCTCTTTATATGGAATGGCCATTAATTATACTCAGTGATCCAAATGCATATGCATATACATGTCTTCCTCATCTGGATGACAGATTTGAGAATCTCCATGCCCTGTGAGTACATTTGAAGATAGAATTATCATTTTTGTCCTTTTGATAAACTACTAACTGCCTTAAAAGAGGTTTAATGATGCTTAGTGAGTTATTAGTAGATTGTTCCATGGTGTAATGGTTAGATTAGTGAAATCTCATAACACTATAGTAACTGTATCCAAAGAAATCTGGAAATTGATGCATCTCTACAAAAGGAAGTGATTTCTTTATTCTTCCCAATGTGTCTCATTATGTTCTTTTCCATTTGAAATGTTCCTACCATCATTGTTAAGAGAATATGAGGGTATTATCTGAATTTCAAATGAACTACACCATGTGAATTATTTCAGGATAAGTGCTTATGTTATTCTGGAGAATAATTATACAAAAATCTCAAGTGTCTCGTATACTTGATGTTAAAACCCCTTAAGATTAAAATTTTTTAATGCAGTTTCATTTTATAGGATTTGTGTTTGAGGAGGTAAGGGAATTCCAAATGATGATTCTCCTGCAGCGATCTGTATTTGGATACATTCAAAAATATATGGTAAGAAGTATTGAGGGTCATTGATCAACTTTAAATTGCATGCAAACCAACTGCTGACACCAACCAACGAGTTGTGTACATGCTTTGGGAATAAGGTGACATCATGAGCCAGTGAAATTATATGTCACCATGGACTGCAGTCAAAAGGGATCATTTATAATGGCTTTATTAATAGTTTTCTTTCAATATCTTGATTTGTAAACATGAAATTTCGAGAGATATTTTATTGCTATATATTGCTACAAATTTGGCTATTGATGAATAACAAAACATACTGTAAGATAGAGAAGAGAATCCAAGTCAATGAATTAAAAGAGAAAGTCCAAGGATTCTCTTTTTCATTCATTATCCAATAGCCTAGAGACTGAACTGCAGTGCTGAAAGGCAAGTTGGGATTTTAACTCAGTATGCCAGTATGGCAAATGTCCAGACCATGATCACAAAACAGCTGTTTTCCTCCATAACTGGGTGAATTATAGTACATAGTGGAGCCAAGAAACTCTTAGCATTTGTGTAAAAGGTTCTTCTGCCAGCCAGGGAGCAAGAATCAACAAGGATTGGCTTTGGAAGAGTTGGCATCTATTTAACTATTTGTCTGTGACACAAGTCTTTCCTATGAGAAGTTTTGTTAAATGTTTCCTTAAGGATTTAAGATGGTGATGAGGAAGGCAACATCGTAAGTGAAAACAGGGATGGCATTTTCACAAATGCCTTTATAATGTACCACTTTTCTTTTTGGAGTTCTTATTTATGTGATCTAAATTTAGTTCTGAAAGATAACATTATTAGTGCCTGAAATATTTTAATACATTAGTATAATCAAATTTGAAAACTAGGAAACCACTAGCACACATTATCATCAAAGTCAGAAAACCTGGTGGCTACATAAAGTTATATTTCAACTCCGAGATGGAGACTTAATGACTTTCCATAAAATATGAAGATTCAAGGGTCATGCTGATCCAATTCCAGAAACTTAAAAGAAAATGTACAAGTCAAATTAAATAGGAATTTGGTTACTAATAGCAGGAAATTTCAAAGAATGGTAAAAATGGAGACCCTTTAATGTGAACAGAATATTATGCTTTCTGTAGAAAACTTTGTGAAAGAAAGCTAAGACAATTACCTCAAAATGGGGAGTTATCAAAGGTGAGCACTGTGCCTTATTTTTTTGGCCAAATCTAGACCTTTGGTTCCCAAGTAGAGTATGCATACCCCCAGAGGTATGTGCTGGGCCATTCAGGGGTATGCGAAAAATAATCAGTGATGGTAAAAAAAAAAAAAGAAAAAAACCAAGTAAAAAAATGCAAAACGTTAGTTATGGAAAAATTAGTGTTAAGTTTGAATCACCGTTAATGGAGACACTTCAAAATTAGGTCACATTAGTGAATGATGATTGGTAAGGGCGTGGCTAAGAACCCTTCCCCCAAACCACTTTTCTACCAGTCATTGTGCACAGTTTTGGAACAATCCATTTGCAGTTTCTAGAACTTACCCAAACATATAAATACATCCATAGCCAAACTGTTTGATCCATTTAATTACTGACTTGAGTAAAATTAAGTGTGTTGTCTTTAATTGCGATTCTTTTCAAGTAGTTTTTTTATGTAATGTTTAACACACTTTTCAGTTATTATTGTCAGTGATTTTTAAGCTTGTCAGTTGTGGATCAGTGGTTGAAAACGAGAATGGTTTAAAAACTAAAACTTGACATGTGTAACCTGTTGCCTAGCACTTCCACAACTACAAGTACACCCACATGGGGCAGCAGTAAAATGGTATGTGCCTCAGATACTCTAGAGAAGAAAAAGAAATACTCTGGAGAGCATATTAAATAATTTGAGAATCTTGGAAAGGCTGAAAATGAGAGCCCAGTGAATCTTGGCTCCTTTGTATTCGCTTATTTTCTTCGTCTCATCTGTAAGGAGATCAACAGATCTTCCTAACACTGTACCTTCACTAGATCATTCAGTTTATTGGTACATTTCTCATTATCACATTACTTCAGGAAAGAGTATGGGAAAATTTTTTTCCACTACATGGAAGAACCCATTCTCTCCAGTTTCCAGTAATTCTCACTTTCCTTAAACCCTCACCTACAAGTTCCTTAAAGGCCATTGGGTTTCTACTAGCTCTCGCCACAGTCATTCCAACCACCACCCACTTCTGAAGCCACAAGTTCTGACCTGTATTTTAGTGACATTGTACTCCTAACCAGCAGAATCTGTTCCAGCATTTGTTTTACTTGGAATCTACAGTTTGGTCAGGACTCAGCAGAGCTGGGCTAAGATAGTTTATCTCTTTTACACTGAATGAAAGCTGGGTAGTTTAAATGTTGAACAAATCAGAAGGCTTACTCATTTGCATGTTTGGTGGTTAATGATGGCTTTGGCTGGCACTTTAGCTAGGATGGAACATCAGCATGAGTGCTAGGCTGTTTTATAATATGGTGAATGTGTCTCAATAATAAGTATCTCAAAATGAGAAGAAAGAATCAGGCATAAGTTGTATTACCAGTTATGACTGGGTCTTGAAATCGCACACATCACTTCTGTCATGTACTATACATTGAGACAGCCACAAAGTTCAAGAAAAAGGTAAATGAACTCCTAGTATTGATGAGAAAATGGCACAATTATAAAAAAAAAGTACATGGGCCTGGAAGTATTGCTGTAGCAATATTGTGTTTGGGAAAATACGATTTGCCACATTCCCGGTGTGCCCATTACTTATCATAGCTCCCTTCCCTGTAATGGTAACCACTGTAATATATATTTTTTGCACTCTGGTTTTTTTTCTATTTAGTTTATCAAATATATGTGTTCTATAAAAATTATTTACTTGTTCAAAGTTTTAATTTTATGTAAGTTAAATAATGCTTGATGTATTTTGACATTTGCTTTGGTAATTCAATATTTTTATTTTGAGAACATTCCAAGTTGATTTTATAATTGTAATTTATCAATTTTTACAGCTCTAAGATGCTTATTTATATCAAACACAATTTAACTATTGTATTATTGATAACTATTTAGGTAATTTCCAGTTTTTTTCTCTTATGACTAGTACGTAATATATATTCTTGTACATATTTCCTAGGTACGTATGCAAGCATTTTTCTAGGATATAAATCTATGAGTGAAATTGTGTCATACGAACATGCTCAAATTGACTAGCTAATCACAATTTATATTCCTTAGAGGCGGCATCAATTTATACTACTCTTATACTACCAATAGTATAAGAGTTTTTCTTTTTCTTTACTTTCCAACATATAATATTGTCATACTCTTAATTTTTGCTAATCTGGTAGATCTGAGTGATATCTCATAATAGTTGTATTCTCTGTTTAGTGATTTTTTAGTGTTTTTCTATATAATTTTTACACTCTGTGTATGCATGTCTTTTACCTGTTTCTTTTGTTTATTGGTCTTTTTATAACTGATATATGCACATTTTAAATATAAACTTTATATATTAATTTTTTCAGAGTAAGTATGATAAATAGCTTTTGATTATTGATCTGTCTTTTTTACTGTGCTCTTGATAGATGTAATTGCATAATTTCAATTTCGTAATTTCAATTCCAACTTAGTCTAATTAATCACTTATTTTTAAAGTGTGTGCTTATGGTGCCTTTTAAAAAATTATTTCCCAAAGTCTTTTTTATTGTCAATTTTTTTCTTACATTTCCTGTCTCAAACTCTTAAATATATTGTTACATTGTATAATTTCAAAGTTGCAAAATCTTTTTACATTTACCGATTTACTTGAGGAGAAACAATATTTTTAAAATATCATGTTAGGAAAGTAGGTAGTTAAATTCATGTGTCAACTTAACTGGGCTAAGGAATGTGCAGATAGTTGGTAAAACATTATTTCTATATGTATGTGTGAGTGTGTTTCTGAAAATATTTGATTCAGAAGACTGAGTCAAATGTGGACAGGTATCATCCAATCTGTTGAATGCCCAGATGGAACAAAAAGGCAAATGGCAAATTTGCTTTCTCTTCCTAAGCTAGAATATCATGTTTTTCCAGCTATAGGACAATGGAGCTCCTGGTTCTAGGGCCTTTGAATTCACTGAATTATTCCACCAGCTTTCCTGGTCCTCCAACTTCCAGAGAGCAACCATGTGATGCAATTCCTATAATTAAAAAAAATCTATCTATCTATCTATCTATCTATCTATCTATATAATTGCTTCTTTTTCTTTGGATAAACCTGATTCATACAGAGAGCATCCACATTTAGTTTTTTTTTTTCTCCCAAGTGTTTAATGCAACAGTTGTGGGTACAGTGTTTTTCTATACATCCATTAGACTAAACATGTTAATTTGTATCATTCTAATAATCTATATATTTACTGACTACTTGACTGATTAATATATTAATTGGGTAGGTACATACATACACAAGCATTTAAAAATAGGTTAAAATGTCTCTCTGTAAAGGTCATTTTATGCTGTTAGTTTGGTAACTTTTTGGTTTACATATTTTAAAGTTAGATTATTAGGTACAAAATTAAATTTGTTACACCTTTCAAGTGAATTTAATTTGTTTATCCTATGGGAAATACTTTTCCATAAATTGTTTATACTATGGAAAGTACTTTTCTCTATGAACAATGTCTTTTTTTCTTATCCTACCATGACTGTAAATATCACCTCTTAATAGATAACTCCCTCATCTGTACTCTAAATTCTGACCTCCCATGAAAGATATCTTGCTGAAAAATTTCAGCAACTTGCTAAATGTTTTCATCGATTCATTAAATTAGAATTTCAAAAGCAGTCTAACTAAATAATCACGGTCCTTCTTAAACCTGCTTCTCTATGTTGTCTGTTTCTTTTAATAGTGCCATTTTGTGCAGGATACCCATGCTTACAACATGACTTTTTGATTCTCCCTTGTCTTACATTTGTATATGCAATTTAATTGTCAAGTACTATTGATTCTACATCTACAGTGTAATTGTGATCTGTCCGTACACACTACAAAAGCAGTTGCAAGTTCTCAATACTCCCTCTATGATCATTTCAAATCAACCTGATTTCCTCACTTCCAATATCAATTCCATTGTTTTTCATATATTAGCTTAAAGATCAAACTTTCTGAACAAATATTTATGTCATATAATGTCTCTTTTAAAAATGATTTAATAACATAGTGATTTAAAATATGACTTTGAAACCTGATGGTCTTATTGTACTGAATGTCTTCTATTTGTTTTCTACTTTATCTAAATCCACTCTCATTTTCACTTTTTTTTTAGCCAGATGGAAGAGGCTAAAGTGTCATGAACTACAAGACGTTCATATCTCTTTTGCTCTTCAGCTTCTTGTAGATTTACTCACCCTATCTTGTCTTTGCAGTCTTGGGCTGGCTGTGTTCTACTGACAAAAGCAATAGCTCCTTCTCCGTGCAACAGTGTTCTCCAGTTGCTGTTAAGTTTCTTTTCAGTGCTTTTTCAGCTATAGAGGTTGAACTACACTACTTCCCCTCCTTGTACTAACACTGGGTCTTTGCATATCATAGGGCATATCTATAGTGGTTGTCGTACGTGACATCTTAATAGATAATCCCTTCACCAAACTTTCCTGTATTATACTAAATTTATTGTACCATCTTTTTCCTGACTGGAAAATTGTCTTTTAAGTCCTGGATTTGACACCTACTACTGGATAAATTTGGATAATTTATTTAATGTTGCCAAATCTTATTTTGGCCATCAGAAATATGGACTAAATAATAATATCTAGAAAATTTGTTCAGGAATATAAAATGCTTAATGAATAATATGTTATTATTCATAAAATAAAATTAGAACACCTTAGGTTGGAATTAAAGACGTCAAAGGGAGAGAAAAGGCAAAAAATACTTGCCTTTTTTGTGTAAGAGGGAGAAAGTTTTGGAAAACATTGTACACAGATTCCAAAGCTTTTCCAGTGGGATGGAGTCACGGTTGTCCACTATACGCATAAGTTCAAGAAAGAACCATTTATCTGTAATAGCTTTACCTCTTCCCTTGTTTCACTATTCTGTCCTCCCACTCCTCTGTACTAGATCACTTCCCCAAATACTTTATATCAGAACCTTTACTCCAGGCTCTTTTCTCAAGGAAATCCCAAGCTAACACACAATTACTAAAATTAGTTTTGGGGTATTGGATCAAAAGATTGTTTGACTATAAGGTAAGATCAAGCTCTAGTCACTAGCACATAGTGTCTGAGAATTGCTGAAGCTAATATTTTAAACTATTCTGCAAAAAGTATTTCTTGTCCCTTAAGCTTTATCACCAGCATTTTATCAACATTTATCACCAACTTTTGGAACCAGGAGGAAATAAAAACTGTATTATGTCTATTGGGGTGCCAAAAAAAGATATACACATTTTAAGAGGTGTTATCTATGTACTACTTTTTGAAGTTGAATTGAATTACAGTAGCAATGTGTAGTATTACATTCCTTCAAAAGATGGCATTAATCAAATGAATGCTAGTGTCACCATGTGACAGGCAGGACAGTAAAAAAAAAATGGTGGAAACATGGTTGTCGTTTGAAGAACACAAGACCATTTTGAAGTGGTATTTGAAATTCGAGAACATTGTTGGAGTTTCCCCCACATTCTCCTGACTTAACACCCCTTTACTTCTACCTATGGGAACTTTAAAGGATGTGGGTGCTGTACAAAACTGGCTACACATGCAGTAATTTGGGAAGAAATTGAAACAGCATGCATAACAATACAAGTAGACAATTTGGTCAGTGTTGCTTAAGCAGTAGTTTGCCATAATCAGAAGTGTCTGGACATTGATGGTAATCACTGAGTACCTTTTTTAATTGCAGAAGTCAAATGTGACTTGTATTCATCTTCTATTATCAGTATATATTGAGTATTACAATATTAATACAGTTTTTTCCTGTCTTAAAATGTGTATACTTTTTTTTGGCATCCTCTGTATACGTAATCGTACTGATCTGTAGTAAAAGTAAGGTACTAAAGATATAAAACTCAGTGAGTAACTACATTAGGTAAATTATGGAATATTTTGGTATTGGAAGTTAATATTCAATTTTGTTGATATAAATATAGTTACTTCATTTAAAAATACCTAATTTGTTGTTTTATCAAACCAGTTTTATATAATGGCATTTATTATGTGGTATAAATTTTTATGTACACAAAAATGTAGAGTATGCTAAATCACAACAAAAATTTGTAAAATATTACTCTTAGAATTTGTACTTTTCTTTTGCTAGTTTTCACTGGATTGCACTTTAATATTCATCAGTGTAATTTAACAAATATTTACAAAGTGACAATAAAGTGTAACTGGATGCTCATAGTTCAACAGATTTTCATCCCTGAATTCGATTGCTGCTTTGTTAAGACTGACCATATGATTTTAAAAAACCATTGAATGTAGGAAAAACATAAAGCCCTAATAGTCCAAGGCACAGTTTTATTAAAATCCAATGATGCAATAACAAGAGAATATCACTGTAATATAGCAAAAAATTATTTTAACATGTCAGATAGACCTCAAGGACTTAAACATTTTCCTTGTCAAGTCTAATGGCATGAAACATTCTGAGATCCTCCAGTGTGGAAAATATCTCATCTGCATAGATTAATTTCTCACAAAACTATTAATATATTTCCATAAAGAGCTAGACAGACATTGAGAAACTATGTTTATTTACTCATTTGTAGCCTTTTCTAGTGTATCTTTTTCACTGCTTGATTGCTGGTTCAATAGCAAATCAGAGTGAAAGAAATATGTAATCTTTCCTACTAGTCTGCGGAAGGGTGATTACCTCTGGAGAAGGACAGATGAAAAATATGATGACTGGGAAAGGAATGATTCCACAGTTTCTATAATACTTATTTGGTTTTAAAAGTATATGAATTAAATACGTTAAAGTTAATGTTTAAAAATTTAGCTTTGGGCCTGTAGGGGTAAATATCAGAATATAAGCTAATTATGTGAGAAATCGATCCCAAATACAGAAGCTAAAAACAAAATAGAAGTTTATTTTTACTACACTACATGATAGTTTAAAGATAGACAGTTCTGCTTCACAAGGTCAAGAGGGAATCTGACTTTCTCCCACTTTAATCTCTGCCATTCAAATGGGTGTTGGCCCGAATTGCATCGTTGGCCAATGGGCAGCACTTCCATCTCAAGCCTTTGAGTTAGGAACTGGAGAGGCAGTGGACAGCAGGCAATTTTCTTTTAGGGGAATGATGTGGAGATTGTACATATCACTTCTACTCATATTCCATTGCAAAGACTGAGTTCTCCACATGTGGTACAAGGAGACTGAAATGAAATCTTTAACTGGGCAGATGTGTGCACTGCTAAAGCTCTGAGAATAGGAATTGGTTTCTGTTACCAAAAGGCATGAGGCCAGAATATAATCTAGGGGGAAATTAGTTACTGTCATAATGCATGTCTATTACATTATGTGTTCTTATGCTATGTTGTGTACATTTCTCTGTTTTCTCTGTTTTATATTTAACACTTATAAACAAAAGAAAATAATTTGTTAATCACTTAGCTGAATGTATTTAGTAAGAACAAACCTTGTCATCTAATATATTTTGTAGTTGTTGTTTTTCATTATAAAGGTGATAGAAGGAATGAACAGTGCAGACATAATGTATCTAAATTTTTGTGTTAAACAAATTCTAATACAATATATTTAAAACACTGTGATAGATTGTGGACTGAATAAATTATAGGTTAACATATTAAGTGTTAACTAATAACCTTTACCAGATATATTGATAATAGATCATGGTGAATCTAGAGGGCAGTTAGTTATTGGTGATATTTTACAGCATTTCATCTTGTATTATTCAATAAATGTTCCAAGAGATGAAGATGAGGTAGGGAGAGGAAAGTTAAATAACTGATAACTATTAAGTGTTTACTATTTAGATATTGCTGAACTCTAAATGTGGGAAGGACTGAAGAAAAGAACTATATAATTATTTTTTGACAATGCCAAAGCTAGGTAGACTTCTCATCCAGTAGAAAGTATCCTTCAAGTGGATGAACTTGTCAGTGGCTCTATGCTTCCTTGGGGAACTTGGGGAAGGACTTGGAAATTTGTATATTCACCTGGTAATAAGCTGCATCACCTCCCTGTCCACTTAAGGGTCTCTAAGATTTTTTATACTTTTCCTAAAAATGTGTATCCCTAAATTATGTCTGCTGGTTTCTTTCCATTATCACATCACTGTCCCTCAGGATAACCTGAATCATTCATAGGAAAAGGACTAACAGAATCAATGTAAAGACACTTTAAAAGCAAAGTTTTTTTTAAAAAACAAGTGAATGTCTGTGAAATTATTATTAGAAATAATTAATTTAGTAAATTCCTATTATTCATCCTATCTTGTTCAATTGAATAGAGGCCAGGGCTATAAGATTCAGAAGACATGTGCTATCACAATCAACTTCATCTTTAGAAAATGTAATACCTCTTTGACTCAGTAAAATAACTGTGGTTAAATCATTGTAAGGTAGAGATAATTAATCATTGTTAAAATTTTTAAGTAAAAATCAAAAGACATTTTATAATAGAATCTTTAAAACAGTTTTAGATTGTTCACAATTACTTAACAGATGTTTGGTAGTTTCGCTTTCTCATTTCAAGACGCCAAATGTGTATATAAAACTGCCCATAATTATGGGGTTGTCCTGTAATTTTAAATAGTTTTTGGGAAAAGAAGGATATATCTCTAGTAATGCATATAAACTAGTCCAGTAAAAGAAAGTTAAGAAAAATGGGTAATCTTGGGCTTTCTCCCCTCACAAGCAACACACACACACACATACACACATACCCCACAGCTTGTGACACTTAAAAACTCTTATTGAAATTTAAATTATAATAGTAAACAATACAAAACAAACCAATGAAATCCATTCAGGGCACAGAAAACAAATAAACAAAACACCAGGCTCCAGCACTGTCAAAACTGTACTGCTGAGTTAAGAAGTCAGGCAAGAAAATCAATTTTCTCTAACACATGAATTAAATGAATAAAAACTCAATATGAAGACAGAATAAAAATAACCCAGCATTCCTGAACAAACCTCAAAATACCCATATAAATGGGGGAAGAAGCAGTGTTCATGTGCATGTTTTTACTTATTAATTCAAAAGACATTTATTAAACAAGTACTAATGACTAGCAATAGTATTAAGCATTTGAAATACAGAGTTGCCTCTAATACGCAGCTCCTATTTTACTAGAAATGCCAACATATGAACAAATACAATGCGACAGAGGTTTTGATAAAGGCTACATAAGGTGCATAAGAAACAATTTTTAGAGACACCTAATCCAAAATAGGGGGCCTGGGGAAGAATGCTCGGAAAAGGTGACATTTGTGTTAAGCCGTGAAAACTAAGAATGCATTAGTCAGGTGAAATGCACCAAGCAGAAAAAAATAACAAGTACATAGGTGGGAGGTGAGGACCTGGGCTGGTTATAATGCAAAATTGAAATAATTCAATATAGTTAAAGCACAGGATGGAAATTTAGTAAGAAATGAGGTTAAAGGTGCCCATAGATCATGATGTGCCATCCTGAGTATTGTGAAGCTAATGACAAGTCAGGCATTTAAAGATGTTTGGCAGGAAATTGGTCTTGTTAGGTAAAGCAGTGGTCACCATCTTCGAACAATTGATAGGAGAACTTTTCAGGTAATCGTGCAAATCTTATTTAGAATAAGAATATTAGTAAATAGAAAAGTTGGATGCCATATTTTGGAACTCCCTACAGTTTGATTAGAGGTATAATAGTATAAATTTGGAAATCAAGGTCTTCATAATGTACAAGTACTGATAACACAAACTATGAGGTGATGGAAAATACTACACAATACTTTGAACTACTAATCCTTTTTCCTAGACCATCACTGCCAGAAAAATTTGCATTCCACTTGTAAAATTTTATAAAATCATAACTGCTCTCTATCAATCTAAAGAAACAGTAAGATTAATATGATAATTTGATTAGTTAGTAGTCATAAACATACATCTCAGAACTTATGGCCAACTTGTTTACTGAGATAGATGTACAACTGGGTGGATGTTATTAGGCATACAAATATAGCCTACCCCTTCTATCAAGTAGATAGAATGCTTGGTAAAGTCTACTTGTGCCTATTTTGGATCAGTGATCTACAATGATAAGGTTTATTCAAATGTTGCTTTGGAATCCTGAATAAAAATTTCTGACCACTGTGTTCGTGACAAGATCTTTGTAGTTAGAGTTAATGACTGAAACTGGATAGATACCTCTAATAATAGAAATCACATTTAAAGCCATTTTTTAAAATAGCTGGAGATGAACAACAAAAAAGGCAAAAACAAAACAGTCTGTAAATTCAACTCAGTCTACTGAATTCTTTACAATACGAGTCTACATTTTTCTCTCACATGAAGACCTTTCCATGTGTCCTTAATTGTGCCTGGCTCACTAGTCTTCACCACCTTTTTTCCCTTCCTGCTTAATTACTCCAGGAAGCTCTGTTTTATCCCCCAAAACACAGTTGGATGCTTTTTCTCTCTGTCTCTGTCTTCTTGCTGGATTTCCCCTCCATCTTTAGACCATGAGTTTCTTTAAAAGTTTCTCTACTTTAAAAGAGAGCTAACTGGAACATGCATGTTTAAAAATATTTGTAGAATTGAATTTTATTAAGACACATATTACTTAATAGCAGTTCTTCTCCTTTCCATGTTATTTGTCAAAGACAAACCATAACTTGTCAATGTCTAAAAACACATGATGAGAGCCTCAGATTCTGTATACTCTACAGTTTCAGTTCTTTTAAGGAGTATCTTTTGCTTTGAGAGAAACATGCTAGCTGAAATAAATCATGGTTAACTAGAATATTTAAGGGAAATGATTTTAATTATTGAAATTTCTAATTCTCTGATCTGCAAATAATACACACACTATTTTTCTTTAAAGCCTTGTCATTGCCAAGGTTTCCAGACAGGGCAGGTTTCAGCGGTGGTACACCCAATTGAAAAAACACACGTGAAGCCGACATGGGGGACCATAAACACACCAGCAAACCAGCCACTTTATTGCACACCTGGGACTATATATACGTATTCAAACAAAAGTGGCATCTTGCCGCATCTGCCCAGTAGCAATTGTTTAGGTTTTCATGGTTACATAAGGCGGTACATGCGCAGTAACCGTCAGCCCCAGGAATTCCTCAACCCCAGACATGGACTGATTATACGAAGGTCAAGTCTGGGCGGCGGGCCTGGCTTTAACCCTTTGCAGTGGACTTAGCTTTAACCTTCTGGGGACTGACAAGCCTTATTACAAATTATTTGAAATTTTATCTGCCAACATTTGTGGTCCTGTCTGTACAGGATAAGAATCATAGTGAGGCATTTTTTTTTTTTTTTGTCTCTATTATCTGGTAGCCTTCATGGTTTTTACCTTAGAGATTGGAATAAAAAACACCCAACCTAAAACATACACTGAATCCTTCCTTTTAAGTGGGGCATTGTGGCCATTTATTGGCTTCTTTTAACTTTAGTTATCACTATTCTCTACATAATTTTGAGTATTGATCTACTGTTTTTAAGTATATTTATTGCCATGCTATATATATTTGATGCTTAAAATAATAGACACACAGCTTGTCTATCTTTTTAGAAAGAATTTAAAGAAAGTATGATAGTCATACTCTAGAATTGCTGATGAAATCAAAATAATGTTGGTTTGCTTGAATAGCTTTCTCAATGTTAAGAGGTGATGCTCCACTAAATTTGAGAATTGTCTTTTCTTGGCCAGAAGAAGGGTATGTCTAGGAAGGTCTTTTGTGGGATAAAAGAGATTATGATTACACTTTAAGAAGGACCATTTTTGAATCAGCTACTAATCCTTCTCCAGAACTTCCTGCCTAGACTATGCTGACATAGAGTACAAAACATTTGCATAGTTGCTATATGAGCTTTTCTTATCTCCCCATGTGATACTGACTTTTGTGTTTGCAAGCATTTTGGAGCAATAGCTCCAACATCAGCACTGGTGTTGTAACATCTCATATGATTTTATAACCCTTGTATGCATATTTTGCCATATGTTTTATTTCAACCAGTAGGATCTAGATTTTCCTATTGTACTACCACTCTACCAACCCTAGTTACTTAACTTATAAAAGAGTGAAAGTAAGTGAAGAAAAGAAAGTAAGCATTTAGATCAAGTCAAATCCTGCAATTATTGTCATATAAAAATACCAATAAGGATTTTGAGAACAAATTATTTATTTTCTTTATACTCAAAGACTGATAGTTTTAAAATGTACCTAATTAGATACATCACCCATGCAACCCCACCCTTCCGGAAAGATAGTCCTAGTTACTTTGATATGTGGGAATTTGGGGAGTTTATACACAGAAAGAGTATTTTCTCCTATAGTGCTTCTTACATGCTCATGTGCTAAATGATGCAGTGCCTTATGTCAAAGGATAATAATATAAATTTAGAGCTGAGCAGAGATATAATTTAAATAAGCAATCAAATTTAGTATTTTTTAAGAAAAGAGAATCATGCCTCTGCCGGAAAACTAGTTCATCATGAAAAATGTGAGCCTTTTTACTTTACTCACATAAACAAATTTTATCATTCATAATAAAATATGCAGGAAATATATGATGAGACTTGGTCCATTTTGAAAGAGCAATAAATAACCTAACATTGTGCAATAAAAAAATGAGGACAGTTAATCAGGAAGAGGTACTTTTAACGACATATTGTGAGGGAAAGAAAAACAAGCTTGTTTTCTACAGCTACTCCACATGCTACAGACTAATTTATTATTACATTATTATTTCCCTCTAGAATTTGAAATAGTGTGGTTTAAAAAGATTTTATACTTATCAGGAGTACTAAATTTTTAAATTTTCAGTGCTTTGCATTTTCAATTTTTTATATACTAAGAGGAATAAAATGTTCCAAGCTCTCTTATTTTTATTTCTGTTCAGAGATGCTGCAGAAGCTGTCACAAAGAGGATTATCCAAGCATGTGCTGAATTTAAAGCATGTATATGGATAAAGAAATATAAGGTTCAAGAAGAAAGAACAATATCTCCCATATGAATGTGTTTTTATCACTATAACTGATTCCATGCAATTATTATTATGCAGATGAGTTGGAATCAACTAAATATTGTGAGCTTCTAGCACAACATAATTAAATAAACACATCACCCTTTGTGTTTCCAGGAAAGTAGATGTAGAACTGCAGCCTTTGGCAGTTCTCCAGGGCTGGTAGACATCTGTGGCAGGGTCTTTTTGTTCTCTGATGAATGAAAAATACATTTGACAAATGGTCTCATACTCTGAAATGTGTGTGGGGGGAAATGGTATGGGTCAGTGTACATTAGTTCAAATTAGTTCTTTGTTAAGAATAAATATGTTATTCCAACAATATTTTGTGAAGTATCCTAACTGTATAATGAAGCATGCGTTTGCAGTTGTCACACCACATCTTAGGATATCACAAGAACACAGTGTGAGGGTGTATCCAGATCAAAATCATTTACTTGTGTCTGAAGGTACAACGATTGGGACAAAATGTGAAATTAGATAAAAAGAGATGATGGTGGGACTGTATTGGAAGTAGGAGGCAAGCTGGAAAGTGGGGTATATTTTGTAGAGCATATTGATTTTCAGAGAGAGACCAACGATATGACCAAAAAGTCTTCAGGCAAGAGGAAACAGGGAACATCCCAAATAATGACCAAACAGCCACATGAATACAAGGTCATTTCTCAATGATTTATCTGAGGACAACTACAATGCAACATAACTCTAATAAGAGTAACCCTGAGTACATGCTAATGGAAAATCTTCCACCTACTTTCCAATCTTTGTGCAACTGGGACCACTTGTCCATTATTTAGAACAGAGTTTCTTGACCTTGATGATACTGATGATTTGGGCCACATAATTATTTGTTGTGAGGGGCTGCCCTGTTCATTGTAGGGTATTTAATAGAATCCATGGTATCTAAACACTAGATGCCAGTAACACATCCTGTAGTTAGACAACAAAAAATGTCTGCAGACATAGCTAAATGTTCCTGAAAGGCAACTGCACTCTCAGTGAGTCTACCTGTCTCAAATATTGCACCATTCTTAGGATAGAAAGGCTTAAGGGATTGTATATTAGCATTATTGGTTTTGTTACAGTGAAACAGCGATTTTTCCTTGGTTCTTGTCTTCATGAAAGAAAGAATTCAGTCAAGAGACAGGGTTCATGAAAACATAGGATAGTTAAGAGTTTACTAGTAAAGAAAGTGTACTCCAAGACATGGAGTGGGCTGACCAGAGAGAGGGAAGCAGGCCCTCCTTACATTGTTTGGGGTTTTTTTTAGACTCTATCTATGGGTGTAAATCCCACCTCCCTTCTTCCTTTTGTGATCTTTCTGAAAGAACCAAAGCTGCATAATAATGTGATTTTGGGAACTATGATTTAAGGTTAAATAAGTGGAGATATTTTCCCTTTCCTTATCTTTTCAATCTGAGGAGAACTGATAATGAGCCAGGGCTTATTTCTCATTTTGCAATTGTTTACTCCTTCATTTAGGATGTCTGTTAATGAGCCTCCTAACAAGCCAATTCCTTCTCCTGCATTCCTTCTCTTTATCCTTTTAATTTAGAAGCAATTGCTGCCTTTCCTGCTGACTCTATCAGTTTTAGCATCAAATCATGCTTCCTCATAGACAAGTCTTGATCTTGATCCTGTGTTCAACTTTACAAGAATCAGACTCCAACCTGTGCTTCAGTTTTTTTCTTTTTAAAAGTGGACTTCTCCAGAATTCCTTGTGCCGATGTCTCTATCTTGTTAATTGAAAACTATTTTACCGTTTTGGTAGACAGATTACTTTCTTACTCTTATCAAGAGTTATGCTTTTTTTCCAAGAATATAGTAGTTTTGTTTTGTTTTGACCCTTATACTTCAATCTAATAATCACCATTTAGATATTCATAATAAATTGAGTTGATATTGCTGACTTGTTTACCTAAGATCCAAAGTAGGACATGTGTTTCACAGATGAGACTGTGAATAGAGTTATATGCTTTCTCCTATAAGAAAGATAAAGAACTTTGTTGTCAAGGATGCAGTGAAGAATGGGAACATTTACAATTAGCCTGGCCAAGGCAAAGTCATAGGAACTCATGCAGAGATTACATTAAAGTGCTAATACTCCATTTTGGAACCAGAAATAAAATTATTGAGCTAATTTATTAACATAAAATATACAAAGTAGTTTGACATACAGTTTCCTTGTAGTAACTCTAGAACTTTTTTGTTCTAAGGATTAGTGAGGAATCATATATGTGTATTCACCATAAGCCCTTAACTTTATCATCTGCAGTTATTTCTTCTGCTGACTGAACACGTATCTTCTGAAAGAACACCTCTCGATTAAAGTATATCTTTAGAGCATTTGTTGCCTAATTTGAATGAGAACAGGTACATGAAAAGGTTTGTTTCACATATTTTATCAGATTTATAGCTATATAAAACATCCAATAGGCTTCAAAATAACCATTGATAGCATCTTATGTCCCCTCGATGTTCCATTTCTACCTCTTTCAATTTATACTTTGCCCTCCACTGATAACCAGCCATTGTACTTAATTGAAAAATCAGATATAATAAAACATGTATTCTCTTCCCTTCCCATCATAAAACTCTCAACTCACCTGCATCTATACCCACCTACAATGTTTGATTTTCTCTCTGTTACTTTGGATAAACTATCGCTCTTCCAATGAAATATATCAGGTGTTCCCTGAATTCCACTTTTTCAAAATGCGACCTCTGTATTCATCCACCTATCTCCTATTCCTCTAAGAAGGTAAAGATGGCCTGAACTAAGATTATCTCTGGGATAGCAGTGCATAGATAAGAGATTTCATGGAGGAACATCAATAGGTATTATTAATTGATCTCATTTGGAAAATAAGGGAGAAGGATACAGTGAAAATTGTAGCATATTTTCTAAACAAATACAGAAATGCCATCAATTGGATCTGAGGAAATAGGAGGAACATTAATCTTATAATCTTTAATTAATTCACACAATCAAAAATTACTTTCCAACTTCCCCAGGTAGAGTCTGGAGAAGCCATTGTAGTGTTCTATACATTGATGAGCTTTCTGATACATTCATAAATTCTCCACTGATGTTATTTCTGGAAGGATCCTTTTACCATTCCTATCTTCACAGAAGCTTTTTCATATTTTAGCTAAAATTGTGCTCTATGTAAAACTGTGGGTCATTTATTTGCCTTGATAATGGAGTCTCAGTATTTTTCTCTGTGTGATGGTGGTGGTTCTATTTTTTGTACTATATTATCATGATAACTGTAAGGACCTTGGGAAAAGAAGTATAAAAAACATCTAAGATAAACACATATGGTTGTAATTAAATTTCAGTTCCTCCAGTGATTATTATTTCTTTCATATACAATTTGATAATATTTCTACCTTGCTCACTGATTTATTTATTTTTTTTAATGTTAGACTTATTGGGGTGACACTGGTTAGCAAGAATTACATAGGTTCCAGGTATACAATTCTACAATTCTACAGTGCATTGTCAACTTGGGGTATAATGGGTTCACCACCCAGTATGAGTTCTCTTTCCAGTCACCATATATTTAGCTCCCTCTCCTTCCATTCCTACCACCTCCCCCTTCTTCAAACCTCTCCCCACTTGTCCCCAAATAAGCATTAAACTATTGATTGTATCCATGGGTTTTTTGTTTGTTTTTTCTTTGTTGCTTTCAGCTTTATATTCTGCATATGAATGAAGTCATACCGTTTTTGGTTTTTTCAGTCTGGCTTATTTCACTTAGCATGATGACATTGGTCCATCCATTTTGTTATAAATGGCAGTATTTCATCTTTTCTTATAGCTCAGTAATATTCCATTGTGTATGTACCACAGCTTCTTTATCCAGTCATCTGTCGCAGGGCACTTCGGTTGTTTCCAAACAGCGCTGCAATGAACACTGTGGTACGTAAGTCTCTGTGGACTAAGGTTTTCAAGTTCTTTGGGTAGATCCCCAGGAGGAGGATTGCTGGGTCATATGGTTACTCCATTCCCAAATTTCTGAGGAACCATCACACTGTCTTCCCTAGTGGTTGTACCAGTTTGCACTCCCACCAGCAGTGTACCAGAGCTTCTTTTTCTCCACATCCTCTCCAGCACTTGTTACTCCTTGTCTTGTTGATAACAGCCATTCTAACAGGTGTGAGGTGGTATCTCACTGTGGTTTTGATTTGCATTTCCCTGATAGCTAATGAGGATGAGCATTTTTTCATATGTCTGCTGGGCATTTGTATTTTTTCATGGAAGAAGTGTCTGTTTAGTTCTTTTGCCCACTATTTAATTGGGTTGTATTTTTGTTGTTAAGTAGTATTAGTTCTTTATATATTTTAGATATTAGGCCCTTATCTGATATATTGTTTACGAGTATTTTCTCCCATTCATTTAGCTTTCTCTTTGTTTTGTTGATGGTTTCTTTTGCTATGCAGAAGCTTTTCAATTTGATATAGTCCCATTCATTTATTTTCGCTTTTACTTCCCTTGTCTTTGATAGGTTCATGAAATCTTCCTCCAGCCCTAAGATTGGAAGTTTAATACCTATGTTTTCTTTCATACAGTTTATTGTTTCAGGACTTATGTGAAAACCATTAATCTATTTTGAGTTAATTTTTGTATACGGTGAGAGTTCACAGCTCAGATTCATTCTTTTGCATATGTTTTTCCAGCTTTCCCTGCACCACCTGCTGAAGAGGCTGTCTTTTCCCCATTGCATATTTTTTGCTCCTTTATCAAAAATTATCTGTCCATAAATTTGTGGATTTATTTCTGGGTTTTTCAGTTCTGTTTCATTGGTCTATACTTCTGTTTTTCTGCCAATACCAAGCTGTTTTGATTATTGATGCTTTGTAATATAAATTGAAGTTGGGGAGTGTAATACCACCAGCCTTATTCTTTTTATGTAGTATTGCTTTGGCAATTTGAGATCTTCTGTGGGATTTTGATGGGTATTGCATTAAATCTGTAGATTGCTTTGGGCAAAATGGCCATTTTAACAATGTTAAGTCTTCCTATCCATGAACAAGGAATATTTTTTCATTTCTTTGTGTGTGTCAATTTCTTTCAAAAGTGTCGTATAGTTTTCCATGTATAAGTCTGTCATGTTCTTTGATAAATTAATTCCCAGGTGTTTCATTCTTTTTGTTGTGATAGCAAAAGCAATTGACTCTCTCATCATTTCTTTTTCTGAAGATTTGTTGTTTGTATATAGGAATGCTGTTGATTTTTGTACATTGATTTTGTATCCTGTGACTTTACTGCATTTATTTATTGTTTCTAATAGTTTCCTGGTGGAAGCTTTGGAATTTTCTATATAAAGGATCATGTCATCTGCAAATAGTGACAATTTGACCTCTTTTTTCCCAATTTGGATACCTTCCTGATTGCTGTGGCTAGAACTTCCAGTGCTACATTAAATAGCAGTGGTGACAGGGGGCATCCCTGTCTTGTTCCTGATTTTAGGACAATAGGCTTCAGCTTTTCCCCATTCAGTATGATGTTTGCTGAGATTTGTCATATATGGCCTTAAATATGTTGAGATACTTTCCTTCTATACCTATTTTATTCAGTGTTTTCATCATAAACGGATGTTGTATTTTGTCAAATGCTTTTTCTCCATCAATTAATATGACCATATGGTCTTTATCTTTGATTTTGTTTATGCGGTGTATCACATTGATTGATTTTTGTATGTTGAATCATGCTTGTGCTCCGGGGATGAATCCCACTTGGTCACGATGTATAATCTTTCTGACGTATTGTCGTATTCTATTTGTTAATATTTTGTTTAGGAATTTTGCATCTGTGTTCATCAGAGATATTGGTCTATAGTTTTCTTTTTGTGTGTTGTCTTTACCAGGCTTTGGTAGTAGAGTAATGTTGGCCTCATAGAAAGAGTTAGGAAGTGTTGCTTCCTCTTCAATTTTTTGGAAGAGACTGAGGAGGATAGGTATCAATTCTTCTTTGAACGCTTGGTAGAACTTGGTCTGGGACTTTTGCCTCTAGGGAGATTATGGATAGTCATTTTAATTTCTTTGCTATTGATCGGTCTACTTAGATTATCCAGTTCTTCTTGGTTCAGTCTAGGTAGGCTGTAAATTTCTAAAAACTTGTCCATTTCTTCTAGGTTATTAAATTTAGTGGCATAAAGCCCTTCATAATATTTTCCTATAATCTTTTGTATTTCTGTGGTACCAATGGTAATTTCTCCCCTTTCATTTCTAATTTTGGATATTTGTGTCCTTTCCTTTCGTCCTTTGATTAGTCTAGCCAGGGGTTTCTCAATTTTGTTGACTTCCTCAAAGAACCAGCTCTTTGTAACATTAATTTTTTCTATTATTCTTCCATTCTTTAATTTTTATTATTTCTTTCCTTCTGCTGACTTTGGGTTTTGTCTGCTCCTCTTTTTGTAATTCTTTAAAATGAGATCC
>PVJL010001471.1:149754-261879 GCA_004026885.1 Lyroderma lyra
TTTTTTTTTTTTTTTTTTTTTTTTTTGTTTGGTTCCCTGAGTGGGGATTGAACCCAGGCCACAGTGGTGAGAGCACCAAAGCCTAGCCACTACTCCAGCAGGGAACCCCCCCGCCATCCATTCATTTTTTTAAATAAGACATTGTTTAATCTCCATGTATATGTGTTTTTTTCTGCTTTCCTTTTGCAGTTGATCTCCAATTTCAAAGCTTTGTGGTCTGAGAACAGACTTGGTGTGATTTTGATCTTCTTGAATTTGCTGAGGCTACTTTGGTGTCCCAGCATGTGGTCTATCCTTGAGAATGTTCCATGTGCACTAGAAAAGAAGGTATAGTCTCTTTTTGCTGGAGGAAGTGTTCTGTAAATGTCAGTTATGTCCAATTGCTGTAATGTGTCATTTAGGGCTGATATTTCCTTAATTTATTTTCTATTTGGATGATCTGTCCATGGCTGTTAAGGGAGTATTTAAGTCTCCCACAATGATTATGCTTTTGTCAGTTTCTCCTTTCAGATCTATTAGTAGTTGCTTTGTATATTTTGGTGCTTCCTGGGTGGGAGCATATATATCAATTAGTGCCAAATCTTCTTGTTGTTGTATGTGCCTTTTATCATTATGTAATGTTCATCTTTGTCTCTTGCTATCTTTTTAACCTGAAGTTTATTTCATCAGGTATCAGTATGGCAACTCCTGCTTTTCTCTGGTTACCATTTGTTTGGAGTATTGCTTCCCGTCCTTTCACTCTGAGTCCGTGTTTGTCCTTATAGCTCAGGAGTGTCTCTTGGAGGCGGCATATGGATGTTTTGTATTTTAATCCAGTATGCTGTTCTGTGTCTTTTTATTGGTGAGTTCAGTTCATTAACTTTAGAGTGATGATCAATCTCTGAGGATTTCCTGTGGCCATTACTTTTGTTTGTTTATTTTGTTTCATTTTTTTTTTCCTTTTTTGTTGCCTCAACTCTGTTCAATTTTTCCTGATGTTTTGTTTCAGGGTGAAGAGCCTCCTTCAGTATTTCTTGAAGTGCCAGCCTTGTGCTGGCAAATTCCCTCAGCTTCTGTCTGTCTGAGAAGGTCTTTATTCCTCCTTCATATCTGAAGGATAATTTTGCTGGATAATTTATTCTTGTCTGGTAGTTTCTCTCTTTTAAAGTTTTAAATATTTGATTCCACTCCCTCCTGGCTTGTAGAGTTTCTGCTGAGAAGTCTGATGCTAGCCTGATGTGTTTTCCTCTAAAAGTTATACTTCTTTTTTCCCCTGACTGCTTTGAGAATTGTTGGTTTGTCTTTAGTTTTGGACATCTTTAGTACCATATGTCTTGAAGAAGATCTGGTAGGGTTCAGGTATCTAGAGGTCCTATTTTCTTCTTGAATTTGGGGTTCCAGATCTTTCCATATGTTTGGAAAGCTCTCGTCTACTATTGGTTTGATTATGTTCTCTGCAGAGTGCTCTGCTCCTTCTTCTAATCCTATTATCCTGATGTTATTTTGTCTCATGGAATCAAATAGTTCTTGCACAGTTCTTTCAATCCTTTTGGTTTTATATTCCCTATCTTCCTCTTTTTGAGATGTTTCCATGTTCTTATCTTCAATATCACTAATGCTTTCCTCCCTCTGGTTGGCCCTGTTTCCTATGGCAATTGTTTCATTTCTCAATTCTTTCATTGTGTTATTTATCTGTTGAATTTCCATCTTGGTCTTCCTTTTGTTTTGAATTTCTTTGTTAAATTGTTCCTTTTGTTCATGGGTTTCCTTTCTTAGGCCTTTCCCCTCAGCTATGGTGATCTACCAATGTGTTTTCATTTCTCTCAGAGCTTTTAGAATAGCTACTTTATAATCTCTATCACTTACTTCAGAAATTTCTGGGTCTATGAGATCTTTTTCTGGAGATTTTTCATCTTTCTGAGCAGCTTTAAATCCTAAGGTGCTCATATTTTTCACTGTTTACTTCTTCTTAGCCATGAGGCCTTTATGTTCAGCAGAGCCCAGTAGCTCTTTCCTTCTCTGATTTTTGTGGTGTCTTGCTGTAGGACAAACAACACTAGGTGGCACTAGGGAGGCAAGTTTTGGGAGAGAGGGGAGGTGTTTAAGCCTTATCTCTGGTTCCTAGCTGTGTTTGGAGGCAGGATGCATCTATCCAAGGTCCCTCCACTTCCTGCAGTTCATTGGCAAAGCTGTAGAAGAGGGGAGATGCCAAGAAAATGTGCACTAGGGCAGCTCCACCTCCTGTCCTTTGCTGGAGAAGCTGGGGGAGATGGGGGAAGCTGATGGGATGCAGACCGAGGCTGCTCTCACTGACTGGGGCAAGTGCTGTTAAATCCACTTCTCTCCTTGGGCATGCTCCAGTGACCTGTTGCCATAGCATCTGCTCAGGCGAGTCTGCAAGCCCCTACTGTGTAAGGGCACAGGGTGCGTTTGGGCCACAGGTCCAAAGTGGGCCTGATGTCAGGGTCTGCACGAGGGTGGCTAGCATGCCTCTGCTGTAGGCCAGGAACTGTGGCTCTGTGGAGGAACCATGTGTGCATGCTGGGCCACAAAGGTGCCAGGAACCAAGGTACTGTCTCTGGGGCCCCACCTCAGCCTACAGTTATTCAGAGTCCTTGCTCAGCCCTCTTGCTACTCAAGAGCTTCAGAGGCGGTCCCCCAAGCTCTGTCCCCAACACTCTGCTCTAAGGCCCAGCTCCCCCACCATCTCCCCCCATTCCGCCACTGGGGCTTTCACTCTTGTTGCTTCTTGGTCTCCTCCCTCCCATGCACTGTGCTGCTCCCTGATTTCGTTCCTTTAGTCAGCAGCGATGGGACCTTGTTGCAATCCGTCTCTGCTCCCTCCCCTCTCTCCAACCTTCAGGTGTTTTCTTGCTATGCGTGGATTCTCAGCAGTCACTATGTCACTCAGGGTCTTCTTTCTTGGCTCCCGGATGGCCATTCCATTGTGTTTTCTGGGAGAGGCTTTAGGGACCTCCTCCCTGGTCACCATCTTGCCCTCTTTCCATTGAATTTATTATATGAAAATAATAGACATGTTTTCCATTTTCTGTTTGGTCAGAACAGATTTTATTTATCAATCTATAATCTTTATTTAAGAAATTCATAGTGTTATAACTGATTTAAACTACTGAGTTCTTCTCTGAAATTGATAAGTAACCATGATCTGTATTCTGATTTCAAGCACATAAGCAGAATTTAAATTTGTTGGTTTCCATGAGTTGTTCATATCTGTTGATTTAACAATCTTTAAGTATAGCATTGCCTCTACACCCACAAACATATGCACACAATGATTATAAAATTCTATAAACTAAAACTATCATAAAATTATAATATTTTCAAAGTAAGTCCCATGAGATCACTTCTTTATAAACATAATGATTTGTGTTCATACACTTATTTTTGTGTCTGCTGTACATCATGGGTTTGGAAGCATTCAGTGAAAAGGGACCAATGAAAGATATCGAGGGAGGCAAGCTAACACTTAATATTGTGATGTTAGTGGTGTTAAAGAAACCTTAAATTTCAGTATCCATTCCTAGTTGACCTACCTCTGTGGTTGAATAAGCATATATTAATTTCCTGGGACAGTATTGGTTTCAGATTGTGTATGCATTTTCCCCATGAGCATACTATCAAATTATTTGTTGGTTTGATTTAGGATATATATCTAATCTGTTTCAACTGAACTCAAGGTGAAATTTTCAAAGTTTATGTAATCAAACGTGTTCTGATTCTACATTCTAAAACAATTACAGGTAATTAAATACTTTAATAATGTCCCCAAGATATGTTGAATGTACTGTTTCTTATATTTTCTTATGCTATTATATAACATCTATATGTGCTGTTCTAAATCTGAAATCTGATTTTTTATCTGTAAAAATCATAGAGAAAATGAAATGACTTGAAATTATCAAAACTGTTAAAGGAATGACATTAGGTTTTAGGCTTGCCTATGGATTATAACAGCATGGGTAACTAAGCTTTCTTGGTCTTATACTGCTTCTAACTCTTCTGCTAAGCTTTTCATTTGTTCCTCACCTGTCTGTAAGTTCAGGAAATTTATATATATATATTATAATATATATCACTATAACATATATAACACAAATTATATACAATGAAACAGTAAAGCCTCAATTATCCCACTTTTTAAAATTAATTTCTCTACTTTGAAATTTTCACAATAGCAAAGCAATAATATGCATTTTTGTAAACCTATGTTTTGTCTTAAATTTTGGAATTTGGTTTGTCATAGAAACTTCCCGGAATAAGTCTGTAAAGCATGAATGCCTGGAAATTTTCATAAATGCAATAAATTATAATAATAACAAAACTGCCAAAATTTTTCAGTACTAGAATCTACAGATCTAGTTATAGCCACATAAGACTCTTATGTAATATGTTGAAAGTATCACATTTTTTATAATTGTATTTATTAAAATAGATTAAGTTTAATTTTTCTATTTCTTTTCTACTAAGAGGCCTCATTATTATGGTTCTTTAGTACTGATTGTTAGAGTGATTTCTTGTGCCCTCAACTCCACATACAATAAGTAACAAGAACAGAAATCCTATTCATTCCCATTCTCTCAGTCATCCTCTTAAAATATTAATAGCATGAATTATCCTTACAGTTTTCCAAGCAAGGGTTTTCACATACACTCATTGGTTCCAGCAAAGCAACTGAAGAGGAGTTACCATGAAGCAGTGATCTGACAATTAGAAGATATAGATTTTGTTTCTGTCTTTATCACTTGTTCATTTTGTCACTTGGGCATTACCCTTCTCCATGAGCCTGAGTTTTATTACCCACAAATTATCTTGTTTAGTTATAATTGTATCTAGGCTCTCCTCAGGAAATATTAAAAGATGATCAATGGTAATGGCAAACCTGCTTCTTACCTATTGACTTCAGGATATGCTGTTTGATTGAAGAAGAGACCTTGAAATTATAGATGAGGCCCTTTCTTTTCCTTTTTCATAGACATTTAGTGCATTATTCTTAGTTTAATTATTAGTTGGATATAGAGGAAAATATACTCAGAGACAGTGGGCATCTCTATTTTCCTTGATGTGCTTACTGTTTAAACTAGTCTTCATTCTCTACTGTTATGTTTCCTACTGTTCTTACAGGGTTATAGAAAATATCAAATACAAAGTATAATATATTATAACTTTTCTAACTAGGTTATTCTAAAGTTGTCTTTCTCTAATAATATTCTTTGAACTTTTGTATAATTTTTATTTCATTTCTCCCCAGATGTACTTTAGATGTTGCACATGTTATGAGTGGCTTTATTTATTTACTTCTTATTTATTTTTGGCTTTGCTCTTAGAGCATACAAAATAGTATTTTAAATGGCTTGCAAAGAAAAATGCATCTTCCCTCAACAAGAACTAAGCTCATATTTGAAGAATATGATTGGTTTTTTCAGAATTAATGTCATTTTAAAGGTAAGTTGCTAGGCAAGCCATTAAAGTTAGCACTTCTCTGAAATTCAACCCACATTTTAAAGTAAATCTATTAACTTCAAAATGTGAAAAGATTTAGATCTTTATTAAATACTATTTATAGAATTAAAAAAATAACTTATTTTGCTATTTTATTTGAAGCAATTCTTTCACTGTTACTTTATATTCTCTGGTTATCAATATAATGTGTTTCATCTTTTTAATTTAATTCTTACTTTTTAAAAGGAATTTATTATTTTCACAATAGTAAGAGAGCCCCATTCTTTTCCAAAATGCAACTGTCTGATATTTATTGATATAAACATTTATTTCTAATATTGTTTCTCAGTATCTACAAAAAATAATTATCACTCTATGCCTCTGCCTTTTTTGTTTGTATTTAATTATGCTAACTTTTGACTTTGGCATATAATATATTTTTTTATTTTTAAATCCATTTCGATGTTTCTTTATTGACTGCTAATAGTTGTAAACAGAAACAGCACATTGCAAGAATATTCAGCAGATAGTGAAAAGATCTGAAAATCTTCCTTGAAAAGTCAGTAGTTGGGATTCAAAAATAGTTATATCTTGCATATAGCAAGCATTTGTTCTATCTATACTATGCCTGAGAGTAGGTTTCATTTTATATGCATAGAACAAAGTATATTGTATACATTAAACTAACTTTATGACAACAGGGAACTTTGTGGTCCTGAAAAATCAATAAAATATTTATAAGAAAAAATAGCTACTGAGAATATGCAATCTCTGATTATTATCCCAAGTTATAGGTGGTGGCTTCAGCCATCTTCAAGTTGTAAAATACAATTTATTACTATAAAATCTTCCTCATCACAAAATTAGGCTCATTCCAAATTGATACTGCTTACTGCCCTGGAAACAGGTAATGCCCATCTCTTCTCAGAGCTCAAACAGTTCATGTTCAGCACTTGGGGCCAATTTAGCTGACATCAGAGAGCCACTGAGTGTTAATGTCTCTTTTCTGGTGATCCGTATACCACTGCACTTAAGTTCTAGAATGCCAGGAGTGCTTCAAATGTGAATTTATTTTGTTACTGAGCTTAATGCACCCAGTTGAACATTTAGACAAATCACATTTCTGTCAAACAAATTTATCTTTTGAATGTCAGCACTTAAAAATAATGCTGATAAATAGACAATGGGCAAATTGTGTTCTGCTTGATCAGTTTTTATTTTTTCCACTTATCTTGAAACCAAAAAGATTTGAATAATTCTTCAAATTCATTTTGGACTGGTACAGATATAGATAGTTATGAAATATATAGACAGGATGGACAAAATGACCTTGATTTTACATGGTTGTGTTTACATGACTGTCATGTATAGTTACCCAGTTAGGCACTGCCTAACTTTAAGAAATACTGGTCACTTCTAGGCATTGCAAAGGATGCCCCTGTATCTAGATATTGCACAGTTGTTCAACAGTACACAAAGAAACTGGAACAGATAGATAACAAAGCAAGTAAGTTTGATTAAATAGTCATTTCAAAATTGCATAGTTTTCATCATTGGTCAAATGAGGAAATCAGACCCTTGTTGCCTTGAATTGCCTTCTTTTCTTAGTGGTATCTGATTTTAGACTACAAGAGCCAGAATTGACTTAAGAGTTCCTCTAGTCTAGTTCAAACTCCTTACTATGTAGGAGTAAATTAAATCTCTTACTCAAGGGGCTGGCCTAAGCCATAGATCTTGTTCATTGTTGTCAAAGCTAGATCTAAAACGCAAGTCGGTAGATTTCCTTTTCAAAATTCTATGCTAACTCTCTTTAGCTTATTAATGTGTTGACAGCCTCCTGTAACCTGAAGATTATAAGAGACATTACAAAGAAGTGACCTTACAATAATAAAGTCATGGTTTTTAGTCTCTCTTCAAGTCCATTCTGCTATAGGGATTCCACAGTTTTGATCTTGGCTTGTTAACCTCATTAGCATTGATTCTTAACACCTGTGTCTGTGGTTAGTTTGGGACCTACGGAGTATGACTTCTTTGTACCAGAACCCACCACCGTAATCATTTCTTTCATGACCTAATGGAATATGAAGAGCCAGAAATAGTGAATCTGGAATCAGGTATAGATTTTGAACAGGTTATTATAATGATTTTGTATACATACATATTTTACAATATTTCATGTAACAGAGGTTTTGGGTAATAGGAGAAGAAATGGCAAATAGAGTTAATTCTTTTTCCTTTTTCGCTAGTAAGGTTGATGGGGTTTTGTTTACTTTCCTAATGAGATGGTGATTTACATGTTGTAGGGAACCACTTACACTGTGCCCTCTTTGCATGGTTTCAGACTTGCAAATCTGAATCGGATGTGTGCATGAGTCCAGAGCAGATATATGCAACTGGGCAAACCTTTTTGCCATTGCTCTTCCTTGGAATGATAATCCACATGCCGGGATTTCAAATGAATGTAATACACATTTTCTTGATTAATGAAAAATGGCAGAGTGTAGGAGACTGAAACAGTTCGTGCTTTGCTTGATTAATTAATAAGGGACTCTCTCTTCCCAGCTTCGACTCATTATGTTAATGAAGTGTCATCAATTAAGGCTTTCCCTTGATTATCGAATCTGTCAGGTAGCACTCGGTGAAAATACTGCTTTCCTTTGCTGTCTGGGTGGAATTGCCATTACAGCATTTTATGAACTGTTTTTTCTATTAGCTGCTGTTTGTTCTATTTTCTCATTATTGTGTCTTTTTCTTGACCTTAAGAGGGGTGCTTAGAATGAACTGGAAAATGTTACCTCTGGGAATATGTGTCAAGATAATGTGTTAACAGAAAGATACATAACATTCTTCATTCAGAATTCATTTGTAATTACTAACAATACAGTAAAAGATGAATAAAAAAAGAATATATTGAACTTTCTGAGTCTTTGGCATTGTCATTAGATAAGCAGATAAGAAATAATCATTAACCACTTCTCACTCTATGATTCAAATTGTTTTAAGAGGAAGACTTTTTCTTAGGAAAATACCACGAGAACAAAAGAGTTCATATTTAAATGTTTTATTCTCATTAGGTAAAGGTCTAATTTGTTTATAAATATTACTTGTATTTGGATCCACTTAAAGTTAACAAAATTGTAAAAAAGAATATAATATAACCAAGTACAGTCTTTAGATTAGGTTTAGGAAATGAACATTTATTTATGGCTTAGTGCTTTTGCTCCTCAGCACTGAAGATGAGGTATGGATCAGTTCTTGTCTACTAATGTTGCCTAATCCACTCATTAGGGAACACTCGACTTTAAGATTAGATAGTACCCATTTAATGAGGGACTGTTCAGCCATTTATAAAGGTTGTAAGTAGTGGAAGACCTGACTGAACAAGGCACTCTAATACCCATTCCATTCCCATTTTCATAAATCTGATGAATTTGTTAATGATAATGAATTTGTTTAATTTCTCATTTTACTTCACCTAAAGTAAAAGATATTTTTATAGTTTTATGGTATGTACATCTCTTGCCTTAGGAAATAAAACTTCATTTTTTTTTTAACTAGTAGTGCCATCAGTTTAATTAATCCATCAATGTCTGTTTTTCTAACTGTGGAATGAGGAGGTAATATTTATTCATGGCTACTTTTCTGGAGATTTTGGATATAAATAAATGGAGAAGTAAGTGGATACTTTACTACTTGCTTTTAGGAAACATTTATATTCTGGTGCAGTGAATTTTAAATTAGAGGAAGACATCTGATAGAGCTCATTGCTGAGTATATAGATGCTAAATTATTTTAGTTATTCTTCACTTCTGACTGGTCTTTTTTATGGGTTCTACGTCTTTTTTTCTATGCTTGTTATCTCTTTATTGAAGTTCTCGCTAAGTTCCTTCAGCATCCTTATAACCATTGTTTTGAATTCTGTATCTGGTAAGTTGTTAACCTATATTTCATTTAATTCTTTTTCAGGAATATTTCTCCTGCTCTTCCATTTGGGATTTATTTCTTTGTTTTCTCATTTTGGCTGCCTTTCTGTGTTTGTTTCTACGTATTAGTAGATATATCTCCCATCTTGGCCAAGTGACCTTATGTAGTAGGTGCCCTGTAGGGCCCTGTCAGTCTCCCTGGTCACTTGTTCTGGCTGCTCCAGGAGCGTCCCTTCTGTGTGTTGTCTGTGCCTTCCTGTTATAGTTCAGCCTTGATTACAATTGGGATATTAGTGGGTAGGATTGACTCTCATACTGATTGTCTGTGGGGTTTGGCCATGTCCATAGCTTATGGACGGCTGTGTGGAGAGGTTACTCTACTGAGTGGGATTCACCTCAATAGACTCTGGTGCTGGTTGAGACTGCCCTTTGAGTGTGCCACTTTATGGGGTTAATTGGGCAGTGCTCTATTTATGGTCTGAAGCCAACCTCCAATTATGCTGGTTATGGAGCCTCTTGGGAGGGGCTCTGGTACAGTCCTGGGTCACCCATTGCCTGTAATAGGCTGGATACCACCCAGTAGGAGCTACAATGTGATCTGCAGTTGCTTGCTGCCTGTGCTAAACATGGAGGCACAGGGGAGAGTCCACACTGTGTATTGAGAATGTCTGCCACTAGTACCAGGCCTAGGATATGTCCTCAAGGAGCCAGGACACCCTGAGAGCTGACACCTGCCAGCTCCCTTAAGGTACAGACACTGATAAAACCTTGTATGGTACAGAAGTTGGGTGAGTCAGGATTCAGAAATTCAGTAGAATGAGTTGTGTTTACCAAGTTAGCATTAATTCTGATGTGGTGCAAGTGCTGAGCCTGGAGCTACTCAGCAAAAGTCTCAGAGAACACTGTGGCCAGTTGGTGCCAGCTTGGAGCCTGTAGACTTCAATAGTTTCCCAATAAAGAGTGCAATGAGGGTGGGGTTGGCTCCTTGCTGAGAAAGTGCCTCCAGAGTTGAGGGAGTTAAGTGGATGGAATACTTAAGGAGTAGGCTGACCAGATATACCATTTAAAATGGGACAGAAAACAACAGTACTGTTTCATTTCAAATGGTACATATGGTCAGCCTACTGACACCCTGAATTTAGCCCAGTGAGACTAGGCAGATCATACATTCCATTTGAAACATGACAGTACCATTGTTTTCTGTCCCATTTAAAATGGTGTGTCTGGTCAGCCTACAGTAAAGCCAACTAGATCAATTCAGATTCAGGTATGGCCAAGGTGGGGAGGGCTCGGCACAAGAAAGATAGCCCCACCTGCTGACTGCACAGGAAGTGAATCCCACACAAGAAATTTGGTAACTGTCCTCTAGCCCTTGCTCTGAAGCTACACACCTCAGTCTGCCTCCTGTATGGCTCCTCTGCCAGAACCCAGGGTGAGAGCCTGCAAGTGAGTGAGTCTGTGTGCAGACCCTTTAAGAGGACCTCTGGATTTCTGGTAGCCTTCTGTCCCACAGTAATAGTTGGACTCTCCACTGTTTTTCACAATCAGGTGTTGTGGGGGCTTCTCCTCAAGGAACCAGTACTCCAGGCTGGGGAGCCTCATATGGTCTGGAGTCTTTTGCTCTTCTGGAGAAATCTCTGTGGCCAAGATTCTCTATGGCCATTCCGAGGTTTGGGGCCAGCCCATTCTGTATCTCTGCTCCTCCTACTAGTCTTAATGTGACTTCTTTTCATATTCTTAGTTATAAAACTTCTGTTCAACTAGATTTCAGATAGTTATCTAGGTTGATTGTCCTATAATTTAATTGTAATTTTAGCCCTTTTGCTGCAATGGTTGGATATATGCAAGTGAATATGTCCACCTGTTGACTGTGGCGCTGAGTTTATTTACCCTATGAGCTCAAAAAAAAATAAAACTTTGTTATTCAGTGTGAAACTATTTCAAGGACTTTTCTCCATTTACAACATTTTTAAATACGTTTTTTGTGACTTGCACTGTCAACAACAAAGATGTTTTTATGCCATATTGTGTAACATTTTGAAAAACTTTTATGTCATCCATACCATTAGATTTTAGTTTTTCTATACTTAAATCTAATTGATGCCACTTAGTATGTTTTGAATATTTTTTGCTAAAATTCATTGTAATGGTTAATTTATTACCACATAACAAAAATTTAAAATGAAAATAATGTCATTTATAAACAAAGGTGCTCAAAGTATTATTATTAAATACATAAAATAGTCAAAATACCAACTTTTTTATTTTTTATGGCTTTTTGACACATTTTGAAAAAAAAAACTTGAAGTCAATTAGCACAGTGAAAGTGTTCATGTGTTCATGGAAGGAAGCAGGCAGTTTATCTACTCTGCCATCCTGGATCTCCTATGTATTGTTTTGATACCAAAGTCATTATAACTAGGTAGGATGAAATCAGCTGAAATTTTTTTTAGAGTAAAATTACTCTCCATAAGTTTCTTCTTTTTAACAATAAACTTTACTTTCATTGTAGAAAACAACTTATCTTCAGTTTTTCAACACAGTGTACATGCTCTTACAATCATTAAAATTGGAGTTATAGGATTGTTACAATACTGCAATGTCGGTTAAGTGAGAAAAATACATGAGTATCGTAGGTTTAATGATATGAAATTTGATTCTGTCATTCATACGTAAGTCTTGCTGGGTATATAACAATCTCATTGTGTCTTGTCTGGTTTGAAATACAGAATAAATGTGTGTAGAAAGGAATGCTATATTTATACAATTGATTTATACAATTTTAATTATTTCTAGCAAAATAACTTCAGGGCATAAATATATATGAAATGTATATATCAACAGATAAGTAAAAAGTATTTTTCAGATGGCTAATACTGTATGTTTAGTTAGTAACCAACAGTTAAACAGAAGGAAATAGTATATAACCACTTTAACAGACATGTGTTGCAAGCCAACACTTTGTCCTGTTTGATGTCATTAGGTCACTTATTCATCTAATAAACTTCTGTCCTGGTAGGAATTGAGCATGATATGAGACACAACTTAGAAAAGTAATTACATACACAGATCCTAGAGCCACACAGCCTTGGTATGAATCCTAGACCTCCTTCTTACTAGTTGTGGAAAGATAAGCATCTGTTTAACTTTTCCATGCTTCCTTTCCCTCTTCCATAATAAAAGTAATACCTACCGTATTTAGATGTTGTGATGATTAAATGAATTAAGAGATGTAAAGCTCCTAAAAGCATGTTAGCACTGAATAAATACTATAAAAAGATTTGCTATTAAAATATAAGGCAATATATCATATTGGCAATATTTACTGTATTTTAGGATCAGAAGGGTGTTCATATTCTATCTCTATGGATACCTTATTTATTTTTTTGTTTTTATTTTTGGATATTGGGTAAGTAGTAAGACTATTGAGGCTCAATTTTCGTATCTGTAAAACAAATGTAATGATAGGATCTACCTTATGTTTTGTGAAGATTAAATAAGTAATTTCTGATAATCAATGCTTAATAAATACAATCATCTTTTATTTTTATTTACAAAGGAATACCATTTCCAAACTAATATAGTTTGTTGTACTTGACCAAATTTAGAATATATTAAAATCCCCTTGTTACAGATATGTAGGCAATATACTCCAGATTCAATATTAAAAATTGATGGTAGAACATCTGCTTTGCAGTCCGGTGTTCTCTCCCTTGCCACAGCAAAATCCTGAATTATATCAGAAAAACAAGCATGACAACCTTAATAGAAATGAATTATGTACACATAGGAACTCTTTCCTACTGTTAAAAGATATTGGTTTTCTTATGAAACAAAGTAATATTGCCTTTTGTCTGACATAATTATATCCAAGTCATGGAGTGATCAGAAACAAGCTTTACTGAAACTTGAAAGTTTACTCTATTTTCTGCCTGTCTTTTAATCACCATCATGAAAATATATATAAGCAAAGGGAGAGTGAATAGGGGAATACATATATTCATCCAGAAATTGGAGGAAGAAGTCTTTTCTCTCAATTTATGAAATGCAAATTATGAAATGAGTATAAATTCATTGGTTACTGTTGTCCTCTCCTTTGAACATCTTTTACTTTCCTTTTCCCTTGCCTAGATTTACATTCTCATATATACTTGGTTCCTCGTGAGTTATGCAAACACTTTCGAGCAATTCAGAAGTGAGGAAGAGACTACGACTTGTCCAACTGCCCTTCCTTTTCTGGGTGCAAATTTAAGATAATATTCATAAATTCCTCTGTGGGTTGATGTGACCATATGATCAAGCATTCTCTGGTGGCATGTGAGATGTGTACATTTCTGTGTACATTTCTGGGTCCATCCTATAAAAATCACCCAAGGGCACTCCTTTATGCTTTTTGTCCCCCTTCCTTATTCCGTAAATAGAAACACCTAAATGCCCCTACCCTATCCCCATGCTTGGCTATTGACTTGGAATGTTCCTAGACAGTTGCATAAGAATAATACTGTCTTGCATCATTATAAAATGATATTGAAATGGAGTGCTGCTGTAAAAACATTAATATATGTTATAGCATAAATTTTTTTTAACAACAAAAAAAAAACAAATGGAAATCATGTAGACGGTGAGAAAAAATATATATTGCAAGTGGTAAAGTGGAGATTCGGGCTATGTGTGACGAAACAATTTGAACTCTACCTGCAATTACTTGGAAGTAGAACAAGTGCCTACTGGACCTGTAGCTCTAGGGGAAGTGATGAGAAAAAGGCAGAATGTTAATAAAAGTCTGTGACTGTTATTTGCTGCACTGAGCTGTGTATTATGGGAAAGAGCTAAACTCAGGAAAAAGTTGGCTGGTTTTAAACAGATATTGGAGGGACTAGAGAACACCGTATTTAAGAAGCACCTTAGGGTTAGAAAACTCAAATGCTCCGAACCCTGAACAATGAGAGATAAAACTGAAAAAGGCTCTGAGAACCTTTAACATATTAAGATAGTATAATTAGAGGGCTTCAGCTTAGGCAAAAATTGACTTGAGAGGGGTTGTCTTCTCATTCACTCCTAATGTTTCAGGTTGATTTAAAGGGGTGTCAGAGAGGGAGAGAAAGAGGCATAGTGAGGGAAAGAAGAGCATATGTGGAAGAAGGGGAAGAGTAAACAAATAAAGCCAACTTAATGGAGCTGACAAAAACCATAGCTAGGCAAAAAACTTCAGCAACATTTCCAGGAACATGAAAATGACTGCGACATGGAACTTTTCAGAAACATACACATTTTTAATTGAATTGTATTGCCTCAGAAACTACAAGCTTATAAAATTATTACCAGTTCAGGAATTTAATGATATGGATATAGAGATTTATCATTATTCTTGTAAACTTTTTATATAAGTCTGATACTGTTTTAAAATAAAAAGTTAAAAAGAAGCCCTCATTTCCCAACCAATCAACCAATGAGATAAAGCGAGATAGAGAGAGAGAGAGTGAATGAGAATATGTGATCATCAGCTAACCAATGGATGCTAGGAATTTCACCAGCAGGAAAATAGCTGTCAAATCTTTGAAGTTTCCAAATAAGGTATCCTCCACTCCACCCACTGCAGATGTAGCCATTAAAGACAGTCAAAAGTTGGGGGGGGGGACTTCTCAGCCATAAAAAAGAGTGAAATCTTGCCATTTGCAACAACATTGGTGGACCTAACGCATATTATGCTAAATAAAGTAAGTCAGACAGAGAGAGACAAATACTATACAGTTTCACTTATATGGGGACTCTAAAAAAAAAATCAACAAATAAAATGAAACAGACTCATACAGAGAACAAATTGATGGTTGTCCGAAAGTAGGGGTTAGGTGGATGATGGAAAGAGTGAAGGAGAATAAGAGGTGTAAACCTCCCATTATAAATAAATAAATAAGTCATAGGGATGTAATGTACAGCATAGGGAAAATAGTCAATATTATTGTTATACTGTATTTTGCCATGTATAGTACATTCTGTGTATAATATGCACTCACATTTTTGGCCTAAACTTTCAGAGAAAAAAATCTTTCATTTTAATATTTTTATTCAAATTTTTATTTCTTTACATTTAGGTACTTGTTTTTTGTATTATAAAGATATTTTAACATTTGTTTTTTTAATGTATTATGGTACAGAAAATTTTATGTAACACTTTTAACTCATAAGCATAAATAAAAGAATTAAAAGTATTTATATAGATATGGAATTAGTACTACCTATGTATAATGCACATACTTATTCCCCCCACACACAAATTTAGGCAAAAAATGTGCGTTATACATGACACAATATGGTAACTTTGCCTGGTGACACATAGTTGTTAGACTTATTATAGTGATAACTTTGTAAGGGATATAAATGTTGAAACATTATGTTGTACACTTGAAACTTCTATCATATCAGCTATACTTTAGTAATTATAAAAAACAGATTCAGTACAAATAAACCTCATAAAATATGCAGCCCACTGCCAAAAAAGGAAGGACTTGGCAAAGGGCAGAGCCACATGATACACCAAAGGAGGGAATATGCCCCCAGAGAGCAGACTCGGTATAATCAGAAATTCTCTCCGGGACCCTGGTCAGCTCCTGGTAAGGAGCTTTTTTATAGTGCCTGACTTGTAGGATTTTATGCTGCCAGGAGCTATGGGCTGTGTTGTTTTTCTCATTTTTCCCTTTCCTAAATAGGGGTTTCCATACAACCATATGCCCTTGCCCTAATGTTGAGTGCGGAGGGGACAGTATCCATAACTTCTCTTTCAATTCATAGGAACCAAATTCAGACCTAACAGAGTAGACCTCTGTAACTGGAGGGTCATTAGGTTGCCCCACCTGGGAAGAATATGTTCTTTATGGGAAAGATGGTATACTGTATAATACATGGACGGAAGGACCAAATTGGATGGTGGCTATTTGCAGTCCTCTAAAAACATATTCCTTTTCCTGTATTATATTTTCAACTTCTCTTTCACAAAGATACGTCCATGTGACTATAATTCCCTTCAATGAAACATGAACCTCCACCCCTCACACCCTTCCAAATCTTGTAAAGGTACCATCCATGCTCACTTCTGATTCTAACTGACTGGGAATATGACCCCCAGGGCAACCTTGGAAACTGCATACTGAAGTTAGAGCGGTTGCCCTCAGTTTTGATTCTTAAATAATTTGAGGGAATAGATACTCTCCATACTCTGTAAACTTGGAAATTTCATGGACTACAGGAACAACAAATATTGCTGTTTTCTACATATTTGTGTTTGGTTGTTTTCTTAGCCTCTCTATTGTTATACTAATTAACACAAAGGATAAAAATCGATAAAATCTAATGAACTGTAAAGATCTTATAAATATATTAATCTAAATTTATCTGAACTGGTTTAGGAATAATTTTAAAAAATTCAAATTACCTCCCAAATGTAACAAAATTTACATAGTAGATCTTGAACTTATCTTTGTCCTAATTTTGAAAAAAGAAAAAAAAAAGCTGAACAGTATCCCCAGATTAATTTGTGACTCTATCTAGAATGAGCAAAAACCACTATTACTACTTTTAACCTTGCTGTTATATTCTAGGATACTAAAATATAAGAAAAAAATCTATTACTGTGCTATTCGGAAATAAAAAATGTTGCCTATTGAATCTTCATGTCCTCGAAGCAGAATTTTGTTACTGTGACTCAGAACATATATTAGCAAAATTGTTCTTTTTATTTTCAAACAACAAAAAAGTGTAGTTCAAGTGTTTACCTTTCATATTTGTTTCAGCTAGAAACACTTTTCCTTTTTAACCTCATTATAGAAAATCAATAACATGGAAAGGAGGTAAGCGTGCCCAGCTGTTTAGATTTATTTCAATATAGAAATGAAAATATTTAAAATACTAGTTTTATGTCAGTAGAATATACCTTTTTAATTTCAATTTCTGATATGTTAAGATTGTTTTCATGGAATCTCTTTTTACATTTCTTATTGTATTTTTAGATGATCTAAATTGGAGTCTCAGGTGCCAGTTTGTTGTTTTTTTTCTAAATCATTTTATTTTTCTTGATATGGGAAATTGAAAAGTAAAATAGGAAACATAATGTTCTGATAAAAACAACAGGGCTTCTTGTGCTGAGGTAAGTGCAAGCAATAAGTCTGCCTTGCAGGTTTTACTACAGAATCAGTAAGTACAGAACTAGGAAACAAATGTGTGTTGCTGGAGGTTTAATCACCTAGCAATATCGAGTAGTGTCCTGTGAAATAATGTCATTTTTATGAAGAATTTATTAACTTACATTCCATTTTTGTTTTTTTGTTTTTTTTGCATTTTGGTATGTGGGTAGCTCCCTGACTGGGAATCGAACCCAGGCCGCAGCGCTGACAGCGCCAGCGCGGAAGCCTTAAGCCACTACACCACCAGGGAACTCCACATTCTATTTTTGAATTCGTGCACGTGAGAGCAATATCATTACTTAATAGTTATATTCTGCTAATTTCTATATAGATCATGTTCCAAAGGTAAATCCAAGAATGAGAGAAGGACAAAATGGAAAGTCAGATTCCCCCCAACAAATTTAGTAAATTTTAGAAATAGAGTTGTCACTCTTTTAAACATTAAAATGTGACATATTATATAATAAAGTGCATGTCCTGAAGGTTTACATGTTCCTTTTTAAAAATAATAAAACTAATACATATTCATCCTAGGAGAGTAAAAAGAAGAAAATGAATTGTACCTGTAATTCTAGCAAGGAATAATCACTTTTCTGTCTAACTTCTATCTGTCTATCTGTCTGCCTATCTGTCTAATCTATCTTTTCACACTCTCTAAGCTTGTGTATGTATACATGTGATATGTTTCTTTGTTTTTATTTTTATCAAATTGATTATACAATTTGTACAATTTTATTTTCTCATATATGTACATCATATAATTCTGAGAAGTTTTTCATATCATTAAATATTCTTATAAAATAAAATTTTAGATAGCTTTATGGACTTCCTTGTATAGATGTAATATGTTTTTATCAATTTACTACTAATCAAACATTTACTATTTCCAATTTTATCTATTATCCTTTCTATAAACATGTATTTCACACTTCTGTGACTCAGTTTTTGCTATTTTATTGTTGTAGACTCTTAGAGATGAAATTCCTAGTCACAAAGGAATTGCCTCTTCTAAGGTCCTTGCTGTTAACTGCAAAAGTGATTTCAGACTAGATTTAGTCATTTAATTTGAACCTATAATGCCTAAGAGGACCTGTTTATGGTTTACTAGTCAACATTAAGTCTTTTTGTCATTATTAAAATATTTGATAAACTTTACTTTATTGCTATTTAATTGAAAATTTAACTCAGAGTTTATAATAAATATATATTAATATGTTTATCTATCATTTATATTTCTTCTTTGCAATTTACATTAATGGTATAAACCATGATGATGTTTAGAAATAGAAATCATACTAGGCATTATTTACCCTTTGTTTAGTAACTTTTAAAGTTCCATCACTCAAAAATTTGATGTAAATCATTGAGAATCCAGTTTAATTTCCTATTACTGCCACTTCTTGAAACAAATTGTTCTTTAAGCCTATTATCCACTATAAATAAGGGCTTTCTGATCCAAATTCTAAAATAATTTTGCCCAATTTCAATGTTTTACCTCTTACCCACTATATCAGGATTAAGCAAATAAATACATAAATACATTGGTATTTATTTGGTATCAATTGTATTCATGTCTACATAGATTTTGATCCTATTTCTTTTATACCTTCACCTTTTCAAAGTCAAAGATTACCACCCTGTGAATGTATTATATGATTGCACATAATGTTCTAAAACCATATTGTATCATATTGATTCAGGACAATGTATTTTGGGTTGTTTGTACCACTGTCATCAAAACGTATAAGAATTTATTAATTATTTGGGTTGTGCCAGCATGACCAAAACACCTCGAGGGTGAGAGAGGGTGGCAAGCAACAACAAACAGCAATAGCAATAAATTCTACTATTACCATATCTCTTTTTTTCAGGGAAATAGAGAATTACATATAATTTGGATTTTGTGCTTTTATAATCTTTTCTTTGAATTTGCCTACTCTAGATTTTGGCTTCCACTTTTCTACTTATTTGCACTTAACTGTGAGAGCTTATAATTTATTTCATTAGCATCTTCACTTCTTGAAAGAGTTTGATGGTATCCAGCAACTTTAAGATTTTAAATCTTAGAGAATTTATGGGTTGCAAAGATTATGATACACTCTGATTTCCATATGTAATCCCAAGTAAACACAATAGAAAAATGTTAAATAGCTATGCCAAATTTCAAATTTCTTCTGATTTTTTCCACAATCATTTCATAATCCTGATCTTATACAATGTATTTAAAAGACTTTTGAAATAATTTTTGTAGAAAACTTTAAAACTTTAAGTAGGTTACTTTGACCACTTTTCCTGTGATCATTCCTTCCATCTAATAACTATAATAAATTAACACAGTTACTTAGATTGTGCCGAGGCATAGATATGTTACTTTTTGTCAGATCTCGTAAGTCCTTCTAAAACTCAGCTATGTCTGGTTCTCCTATTTTGCTGGACACATTCTCAACCCCTTGATTCATTCAACAATTGATTCATTATGTTCCAGATATTTTGGGATTTATATTTTTCTTGCATCTTGTGGTTACCTTTCACCTTTGAATTTTTAGTAAATTTTGATACTGGGTAAGATCTCTCATATTTAGAGTCTCATTTAACTATACTATCCAGTGTGTCATCTCAGGTAAAAATCAGTCAGTTGAACTCCAGGGACTAAGAATATTGGTATGTTCAATTTTAGTGGAAAATGGCAAACAATTTTCCAAAATGATTTCATCAATTCACAGTCCCACCACCAACAGTCTACTACTGTTCTACTTTCTCCACATTCACAACAGTGCTTGGTTTGATTAATTTTAAAAAATCAGCCATTTAAATAAATGTCCAGTGGTATGGCATTTTAGTTATAATTTACATTTTTATAAACTTATTTGTGAATTGGATACCTCCTTTGACACTAAGGATGTCAAAACACAAAGATGAAAGAAATATGGACCCTTGATCCTGACAGTGAGTAAAAATTAAACCAACATTGTAATATTTCTGACATCCAGATTTCTTGTTTCTTGAGATAATATAGTAAACTCTCTGTTAACCAGAACTCAGGCAACTGGCACTTTCTAGCAACCTGCAACACTCCTAAGTGTTGCGGGTTGCTTGAGTTTGGGTTATTAGAAAGACTACATACATTTATATGGCATCTACCAATCCCCAGGAGTACCAGTTAACTGCGAGTCTACTGTGTACCCCTTACTGTTTAAGCCATTTTAATTAGAATTTCTGTACCATGCAACTGATATCATTCTAATTCGTATAGCAAGTGTTAAAGAATTGTTTTAGCATTATATTTATCTTCACTGTCTAACCTAGAATCTAACATCAAAAAATATTCAATAAATGTAATTAAATTAACCAATAAATAAAATATTTTTACTACTGAACTAGGTAATAATACTGTTTTATTAATAGATGTATGAAAGAGGCACTTATATTTCTTTTGTATCTAGGAATACTCAGTACTCCATAGGGAAAAGAACAGGGTGGCCTATTGTATTGACTGTCTCTAAGATTAAATACTTTTCTGGTACAAAGGTGATTGATAAATCATCTCTACATGCTTCCCAACACATGTGTAATGCTCTTTTTAGAGTGATATTAATAAAGATGACGTGTTAGGATTTTACCGAAGGATTTGCATAGTAGTAGATTACATTCTTGGTGATAGTGAAAATTGATCTTTTAAGTTTTCAAGAGGTTTTCTAAAAAATTTACAACAAAAGTTTCACATTTCTAGCTGAGTTTATTTTGTGGTGAAAAACAAAATATGTGCTACTTTGAAAATTATCTTGGGTGGCCTTATATATTAATCTTCTGATAGATGGCCAATAGAGGGGAAAGAAATCTTGGAGAAAACATGGTTATAAAGAATAAGGGAGTAAGACTATACTTGGAACTGTCTTTGCCCTTGCCTACTGTAGGATGACATCAAAGGAATTAGATGAATGTTCACTCTACAAACTGAAAATTATCATTGGATCTCCTGTTTATATGAAATGTTAAGCAAAGCAGGAGAAAACTCAAGAAAGAACTCAACATTCCCCCAAATAAGACTTCACACACACACACACACACACACACACACACACACACACACATTAAAAATAAAAAGGAAAAAAAAATTAGAAAAATGGGCCCATATGGTGTTTAAGGAATGAAGCCCCCAACTCATAAGGACAAGTTTTTCTTCATTGTATGGTTCAGTTCTATGTTTATTCAAAAGTATTAAAGCAATAAAGACAAAAATACATCTTCATATAACACTCTCATTACTAATAACACTATATTAAGTGCTAACCTCTTGTCACAATTGGCATTGGCCCTTATATTAGATGAGGAAGCTTATTTATTTTATGGATGTTTATCATGTATTTCATATTGGATGTAATAATCTTCCCAGCTGCACTTGGAAAGAGGTCGTTTATATGATGATTAGGAGACAATGGAAGTATGAGGAGACAGGTTTTTCCAAAGGACTTTCTTTTTGGTATAAGTGTGAATCAGGCATAAAGTTTTAAATGCATCCTTCTTAAAAACTTGAATAACCATTCATGAGAAAAATAGCAACAACAACAACAACAAAATTGATCATCCCTTCCATAAGGAGATTGGGATCTAAACCTGAATAGTGCAAGGTATTAATTGATTTTTTAAATTAATTATTTTTAAAGCTTGGTGACCCATCTTTCATTGGAAAAGAGGAAGACAATGTCTTGTGCGTCTTTTCATGTTTTTTAAATTATTTCTGTTTTCTTGTATCTTACTAAAGTGTTTTGTTTCTCTCTACTTCACCAGTTAAGATAGTAAGTAGTAAACAAAAATATTAGCTGAATTCTCATAAAACACATAGGATAAATTATACACAAGGGTTTTTACTTGATTTTTGTTCTGTTTTCTTTATGACTTCAGAGTTTGTAGCACTTTGGATAACCTTGTGTGTTTTCTGATTGTAAGTTAATATAAAGTAAAAACAGAATTATTATACTGGCATCACCTATATATCTTTATATATTATCATTGCCAGCTATTAGTTCCAACATGAGATTGGGAATTTCCATTTTTAATTAAAATTATTACATTTAATATAATAATTTAAAATAATTTATATGTATCCAAAAATACTTTATAAAATATAAAATAATAAAATCTTCATATATATCTTATAGTTTTATCATATATTGTGTGTGTGTGTATGTATGTATGTATGTGTGTGTGTATATATATCTATATCTATATCTATCTATAGATAGATAGATATAGATATAGATATAAAATATAAAATCTCCTTTACCCATTCCATTTTTCATTTGGAATGAAAATGCTTAAAAACTGAAAGGAATTAATCAAGTTTCTTCTCATTTGATCTCATAATGATCTAAAGTTCAATTTTAAAACTATAAAGATATAGCACTACATATCATATAGATATTAAATTATAATAAGGGAAGGCTTAATACCAATAAATTTGACAACTAGATGCAATGTACATATTTCTTAAAATAAAACTTGCAAAAACTGACATAAAATGAAATGGAAAATCAGAATAGTTCTATATCTCTAATAAAAATTGAATTAATTATCCAAAAGCTTTCCACAAAGAACTCTAAGCTTAGATGTTTTTAGTGGTGAACTGTATCAGACATTTAAAGAATAAATAAATAAATTATATTAACAAAAATATTATTTAAGATATAAAATAATACTTTTATATCAGATTTTATAGAGAATAGAGAACACTTCACAACTCATTTTATGAGGTTAGTTAGTGAAGCATCAATATCAAAACTTGATAAAAATATAGTAAATGTGAGATTGTACAAACAAATAACAACAACCAAAGATAGAGGATCTGACAGAAGTAACAGCCACACTTGAGTTATGATTTTATTACAAAATTGTATAAATGCTTATGATTTTGTAATAAAATATTTGGTATAATTTACAAGCTCATAAAAAAGGTACATTATTTGTGTAACCATAAGTATGTATGGCTATGATTTTGTAATAAAATTGTAACTCAAGTCCAGGTGTTACTTCTGTTGGGCCCTGTACTTTCTTCTGTTATAAACATACTAATTATATTTTACTAAAAATGCACTTTCATGTCTTGTGACATGATTAAAATTATTTTTTAAATCTCTTGACATTTTATTATTCACTATATGAAAGTATTGTTGAAGAATAAAAATGAGAATTTTGACACTCTAGTATAAAAGTGCAAATTATTTGTGTTCTAGATCTTCTGCTATTTTAAGTGATCATTCATAACTCTCTAAGCTTAAGAAAAAAAGGCAAGATGTATATAAACCAATTACTATACAATATCTTTATTTTTATGTTTTAAATTGTACAATCAGGTACCACTTATCTAGAAGTTAAATTGATGATTATCTGGCCATTCAGAGAGTTACTTCCATCTTGAAATCTGCCAAAAGCCTTTTTTGCAGGACAGGATTGTTTAGTGTAGTTAAGGAATGTTAAGGAAAGCTGTATAGAATGCCATCTTCATAGTGTGTTAATTGGTATTATAACAGAAGAAGAGTTTATTTTATATTATTTAATAAATATGTTGAGCATCTTCTGTGTTCTACCAAGAAGTACGGGAATGATTGGTTAAAAACAATGAAATTGATAGGCTTATTAAACTTCTACATCTTGTGTATGCTATTGTGCATTGTTTATCACCAAGGAGGGAGTAAGATATGAAACTAAGAGCAATATGTGGTTGTACGGTTTTTGAATGCACAAAATTGTACAACTGAGTTTGTAAACGAGTGCTAAAATACGGTTATGCTCTACTCAGCAATCCATATACTGTGTTCTGTATTGTTCTTTTCTAATTAGTTCATTGTCACCTCCTTTGCCTGCATATAGTGGAAACAGTTTTTCTAGTTGGCTAATCCAGAATATTTTGTCAGTGTTATTGAGATATAGTTGACATATAATATTGTATTAATTTAAATTGTACATGATTTGATATACAGTAGATTCTCCAACTGGAACTCAAGCAACTGGCACTCTCAAGCAACCAGTAAAATAAAAAAAAATGGAAGAAATAGTACTTTAAATAAAAATGAAAATAAAATTGATTTCTAGTGGAAATACAAGTTTAAACTTGGCATGCCATGTGACACACCATGCCATGAGTAAGCCCGTGCTTCCCATACAACACGTTTGTCTCCCATTCCCACCAATTTACCAATTCACTGTGCATAAACATATCAGTTGTTAGGGTCTGTGTTTATTCAAATTTTGCATTTGCACCCAAACCCAAGTATCCAGAAACAGGTAGCAAGTAATTGCAGAAGATGGAAATATGCAAGAGGCTTCAGAAAGGTGAGAGTCATGCAGTGCTTGTGGAGGAATTTGTCAGTTCATCAATAATCTATGACATTAAGGCTCAGTCTCAGAAGACAGTTGGGTTTTATGTTATGTCAGAGAGTGACAAGAGTGTGTAGAAGCATCACACTCTTCATACACTGAAAATGGAAGTGCTTAACCAGGCCCTGTATGAGTGGTTTTTGCTGAAAAGATCTGAGGTTGGTTGTATTTCTGGACCCATGTTTCAGGAGAAAGTGAGAGGATTCATGAGAAAATGGAACATTGATCAGTGTACATTTTCAAGTGGCTGGCTTACCCCATTCAAGGTTCTTCATGGCATCCGTAAGTAGGACTTGTCAGATGAGCAGAAATTGGCTGATTTTGAGGCTGTAGCTTCATTTTATGATGTATTTATTGAATTGGCTGCAGAAAATGGCATGACCCCAGAGAGTATTTATAATGCAGACGAGACTAAGTGAATGTGGAAGTGTCTCCCTAATTCTACTTTGGCTGGTGGTAATGAGAAGGTAGTTCACGGGTCGAAGCTAAATAAAGAACACGTAACTGCTTGTTTGTGTAAATGCAATGGTAAATCATAAGGTTAAGTAGGTATGGTTGGTAAGTTTGCTAAACCAGGGGGCTTTAAAGGCATCCATAACTAACCTTTCTGTAGATTGTCATGCACAGAGTAACAATTGGTTGGATGTAGTGTGTTTACCAAGTGACTTTGCTACTTGTTTGTCCCCAGTATAAAAGAAAATGTATGAAAGAAAGGAATACCAGAGGATAGTCAAGTTCTGTTGTTCCTGGATAATTATTGTATACATCCTCGTGTGGAAAAGCTCTTTAACAGCAGCATTTTCATGTTATCTTCAGGCTAACATCACAAGTCTGATCCAGTCAATGGGTCAGAGAGTGATACAGAATATAAAAATGTTTTACAGGTGTGACTTCATGCAAAAAAATGACTAGTTTTGATGGGACAATTCTGAACTTTTAAAAAATATGTAATTTCAAAGATGTTATCTACACGGTCAGTTGTGAGAAGTGAAACATTATGGAAGTATTGGAGAAAGTTGTGGGCAGCACTGGTGTCTGTGGAGTCTTCCTTCTCCTTTGTTGACTTTGAAGGGTTTCTAGCCAATAGTGTAGCTGCCAGTAGCAGACTTTATGACGAAGTCTCTGAGTTAGTTGACATTGCTAAAAAGAAATGATTTTGTCTCAAGATGAACTTGACGACTGGCTATCTGTGGATGACGCTATTCCTGTAACTCATACACTTAATACAGAAAACATCATAGAAGCTGTTGTAAATTGTGAATAAATGAATGTTGGCTGGGGAAGAAGCGAGTGAAGACAGTGGGTGTGAGGTGATAATGTATTCTGGCAGAGAGCTACTGCAACATTGGAAACTGTAATAGCTTTTGCAGAACAGCAACAATTCTTCACGTCTCAGCATGTTATGCAGCTGCTCATCACGCAAAACCTGACTTGGTATGAGAGGCGTTAGGAGCTCATAGCAAGGTGATATTTGTTCATTTTTGAAGAAAGCTGCACACAAGTTTCCCGATACAGCATTATTTACTGATGTAGATCCAAAACCATCCACATCCACTTTTGATCCTGTCCTACCTACATCATCAGATCCTAATGATCCTGATATGATGTCTACTTAGTAAACTCTTTACCCTGACTATAACAGTATTAAGTGTATATGTGTGTGTTTTGTCTAACTTACTTGAAGTTAAAAAAATTATGTTAGTGAAGTTCATTAGTTGAAAAGTTTATTGACTGCCATTTAACTAAAATCATACACTGCATTCACAAAGCTGTTTTTATAAGACTGTTACATTAAGTGGTTTGTATTTATATGCCTTAATTTGCTTTTAATTACTGTATTTCAATATTAATATCAAGACAATACAGAGTTTATGGTATGGTATGGTATGGTATAGTTTGGGGTATAGTGTTAGTTAACCCTATTTTTAATAGTAACTTTCAAGCAACCAGAAACTACATTTATGCAGTTAACTGAGAGTATACTGTATGTATATAGTGCAAAGGATTACTATAGTAAATTTAGTTACTATCCATTATCTCTCATAGTTACAAATTATTTTTCTTATGATGAGATCTTTTAAGATCTACTCTCTTAGCAACTTTCAAATATGCAATACAGTTTTATTAACTTTAGTAACCTTGCTTACGTTACATCCTCAGAACTTAGCTTATACAGGGGCACTGTTCTTTAATCCTCACCAACACTTACCTCTTGTCTTTTTTACGACAGCCGTTCTAACAGATGTGAGGTGATATCTTGTGGTTTTAATTTGTATTTCCTTCATGATTAATGATGTTGAGCACCTTTTCATGTACCTATCGGCCAATTGTTTACCTTCTTTGGAAAAATATCTGTTTAGTTTCTCTGCCCAGTTGTTAATCACATTGTTTCTTTGCTATTAAATTGTATGAGTTTCATATAAATTTTGGATGTAAACCCTAATCTGATACATGGTTTGCAAATATTTTCTCCCATTCCATAAATTGCATTTTTGTTTTTTGTTAGTTTTCTTTACTGTCCAGAAGCATTTTAATTTGATGTAGTCCCACTTGTTTATTTTAGCATGTCGTGTAGAGCATTTTTTTGGGGGGGGTGTTTTGTTTGTTTTGTTTTTTTAAACAGAATATTTAATCTGTAAATGGATACTTAGGTTGTTTTCATATTTTGGCTATCATAAATAATGCTGCAATGAAGATGGAGGGGAGAGATGTAGCAGCCTGATATATGTCAGGTATATTATAAATTTACTCTTTCCTTTTCAACCTTGATGACTCTGTGTTTTGACAGATAACCAACCTGTGTATTTATGTTTTCAGCCACTGATCTATGCTTTGTGGGAGCCATTCAAAATTGACAGTTTTGGGTCACATGATGATAATTTCTACCTAAAGTATAAACAATATTGCAACTGTTTAAGTAAAGTCAAGCCATTTGATTATATATATATATATATATATATATATATATATATATACACACACACACACACACACACACACACACACACACACACACACACAGTCTTTGAGATAATGATTTCATTTTCTATGGATATACACCCAGGATTGGGATTGCTGGATCATCTGGAAGTATATTTTTAAACTTATGAGAAACCCCATGGTGTTTCATTAGGAGCTGTATACCATTTTACATTCCCACCAACATGTACCAAGGCACTATTTTTTCTGCATCCTCGCCAACTATTGTTATTTGTTGTCTGTTGATAACAGCCATCCTAACAGATGTGAGGTGATATTTTATTGTGGTTTTGATTTGCATTTCCCTGATGGCCTCCACAAATCTTCAAAAATATATATATGTATATATTATTACGTACTTTTTGCCAGGCTTACAGCTGTGGAGAATGTAAATACAGGTAAACAGACATTGCATCTGCCCTTAAGGAGTTACAATCTATATATCTGTTGTTCTAGAATAAAATTTAAAGTGGTTGAGCATTAGAATATAAAAATAATTTTATAGATTTTTTAATGAAGGAATAAATCCTAACAATATTAAATGAATGGATCTTGCCTGAAGAGAAATTGCGTTTTCTTTTTCTCTCTTTGTCTGAATCAAGTATAGATTCACCCATCATTTGCAGGCTAGCTAGTCTAATGCACATGGAACCAATCCATGATGAGGTACTTTCACACACAGGAGTGTAATCATTCTCTCTTCTCTCATTGAATTATACTATATAACTATAGATTGTGGTGAATAGAAGAGGGAGTTATTACTTGTAGTAAAAAAGAAAAGATGTGTGGAAATTTCTTTTTCTGCAGCATTGTCAGATTTATGATTACACTGATTGTCTTAGCTATAAAACTTTCTTCAGTAGGTGTGAATTTTCATCATTTTATTATAGACCAATCATCATCATCTTCTTGAAAAACTGATATAATGTGCTTTCATTTTTCTTAGTGTTGTTTTGAAGTCTGAGCAGTCTTATAATCACAAAATTGTCTAGTGTTATTTAAATCTTTATAGTTGTTGATTTTAATGGTGGTTGCAATTTGACTTATTGATTCTTCTGAATTAGTTTACATGGTAGGTGGTGGTTACATATACTTATATTTAAATGTGCAATTTTAATTTTTTTGTTGTTTTCCACAAAGCGTGTTTTTAATGAGGATACATTTTTATTAGGTCTCCCTTTCCATTCCTTTTATTTTCAGACTGCCATTTTTTTTCATTTTCCATGTTAAATTGTATAAATAATTAAAGTTGGACTTTTAATTTTCTTTTCTGGGCATGATTCCATTGTTTTATGAATACTCATAATGGCAAATATGGGCAAAATATCCCTAGAGTCTAAAAATTAAAGTCTGATAAATCCTATCTTGTGCGGTAATCCAACACTGAGCTCTGGCAGTTTACTCCCTCTATGCAGCAGCCTGCTGTATGTCAGGTGTATTAGAAATTTGCTCTTTCCATTTTCTTTTTTCTTTTCTTTTCTTTTTTTTTTTTTTTTTTTTGCTTTTTGGTATGTGGGTAGCTCCCCAGCTGGGAATTGAACCCAGGCAGCAGCGCTGACAGCACCAGCGCCGAAGCCTTAAGCCGCTACACCGTCAGGGAACACCCCTCTTTCCCTTTTCAACTTTGATAACTCTGTGTTTCCACAGATAACCAACCTGAGTATTTATGTTTTCAGCAACTAATGTATTCTTCATGGGAGCCACCCTAAAATTGACAGTGTTGGGCTTATGGTGATAATTTCTATCTAAAGTATAGATAATAGTACAACTGTTTACTAAGTAGAGTCAAACCAGTTGATTTTATATAAAACTTTAAAACACTCCAAAGTCAATATTATTCAATTTGAACTCACCAGAATGTTTTAAGTACTACTGTTTGAATATTAAAATTGATATGCACTCTTTGTATTAATTAATCACAGATGGAATAAATTTAAATCTAGTTGAAAGGTCATAAAATTATCTGCTGTGATATTTGCACATGAAAACCAAAGTGTGCCTCCACTGGGGTAATGAAGCACTGAATACCACTAGATTCACAGGGGAAACTAATAATATGATGAATTTGAAACAATTGTAAAGATATGGAAAATTCTCAGAGGTAATAAGCAGATAGTTTGAGTGATAAATCATATATAAAATACAATGTTTAACAATCGGTTACTATAGTTGTAGCATCAAAATTCTTTAATTATATCCAGTGGTATGAAATATAATTACCAGGCTTGATATTTTTTCTTTCTAACAGACTTTATTTTCTAATAGACTGTTTTTCACTCTTAATATTTTACATTCTTTTAGTTTTAATAAATGCATAGTAGCACATATCCACCATTATAGTATCATACAGAATAGTTTCTCTGCCTTAATAGTACTGTGTGCTCTGCCTGTTCATCCCCTCTTCTTGCTGAACCTCTGTAAACCACTGATTTTTACTGTTTTTTTAGTTTTGTTTTTTCCAGAAAGTCATACTTGGATTCACTGTGTAGCTTTTTCAGATTGGCTTCTTTCACTCAGTAATATGCATTTATTTAATATTTTTTCATGTCTTTTCATGCTTGAAAACTCATTTCTTTTTATCATTGAATAATATTCATTGTCTGGATGTGCCACAATTTATTTATCTATTTACTTAATGAAGGACATCTTAGTTTGTCCAAGTTTTGGCAGCTATTAATAAAGCTGCTGTAAACATTCTTATGTTGACTTTTGTGTAAACCGAATATAACTTTTCAACTCCTACGGTCAATGCCAAAGAGGACAATTGCTGAATTGCATCGCAGGAGTGTGTTGAGTTCTGTACAAAATACTAAACTGTCTTCCAAAGTGGCTGTACCAATTCGGATTCCCACCAGAAATGAATGAAAGTTTCCATTGCTTCACATCTTTGCCAGCATTTTGTGTTGTCAGTATTCTGAATTTTAACCATTATAGTAAGTGTATAGTAGTATGTCATTGTTTTAATTTGCATTTTCCTGATGGCATATGATGGGAACATTTTCATATTGTTATTTGCCTTCTCCCTGTTTTCTTTGATGAGTGGTCTGTTAAAGTCTGTGTTTCATTTTTTAATCAAGTATTTTGTTTTATTATTTTTAAGTGTTAAGAGTTCTATGTATATTTCAGATAACAGTCCTTTGCCAGCTGTGTTTTCTCAGTCTGTGGCTTGCATATTCATTTTTTTTAAGTGTCTTTCACAAAGTAAAAAAAAAGTCTAATTTTAGAGATCAACCTCAATTTTAAGTGGAAGCATTTGGAAGAGTAAAATGAACAATTCAGTACAATTTCATATACTTTTACTTTATTTCTATGTGTTATTTGAGAGTTTTATTGCAAGGAGTGAACCCTCAAATTAATTGTATCTTGTTGAAATTTTGGTAAAAGGTAAAAGGCATAAAATTAGTTGATATCACATATTTATCTTTTTAAAATCAACTTTATTGGTATAGTTTGCATATAATAAGTTGCACCAATTTTAGTTGCACAGTTCAATCAATGTTGATACACCATGAGGGTTGTCTAGAAAGTATCCAGCTGTATAATATGTATAAAAGAGAGTCATATATCGCTGCATTTTTTTCTGGACAGCCCTCATATATATGTACCTATTTAATCACCATCTGCATCAATATAGATAAATTTCATCAACCTAGAAAGCTTCATCTTGTTCCAAAACTGTCTCTCTGACCTTCTTTTCCCACTTACTTTTGCCAGAAAAAAATTCATCTATTTCTATCACTGTAGATCAGTTTTATCAAATGTAAATATCGCATAAATTAAATCATAATATTATGACTTGTATCTGGATACTTTTGCTTAGTGTAACATTTTGAAGCTACATCCATGTTTATGCATACACTAAATAATTGTTCCTTTTACTTGTTGAATAGTATAACTATACCACAATTTGGTTTTCCACACTTTGTTTCTGCTTCATATAGTTTTTTTTATTTTTCCCTCAACTTTCTTATTTCTCCTTGGTATCTTAAAGTGAACCATGTTTTAAACTTGATTTCTAAATTATAAGAAAAATTTATATCCATTTTCTCATGCCAAACTATTTGAATGTCTTTTTGACTCTGCTCGTTCTTTCATTCTTCTAATAAATTATCAAGTGTGTAGACTAAACTCCTGTCTGTCCTCAACATGTGCTTTATTTCTCCATACTGACTGTGGCAATTCTAACTTTAATTGCCAGCATTTTTTTGCCTAAGATTTTGTAACTTTTGCATAATGAATCACCTCAAGTATAGAGTTGGGTCTCTAATCAGTTCTTTCCCCCATCTCACAGTATATGTTTTTTAGACATGAACTCCTTTCCTGCCTACAATCTTTCAATTACTTCTTTCAGTTTTAGAAGAAATCTAATGTCATGAATGAGATGTACATAACTTTTGATCATATCAGTAACATAGTGGACTCTCATCCTTCATCACTAAGCTTTAGCTCCAGTACCTTTCTTCACTACCTTCCTGCCTGAGGGCCTTTGGACAAGTTCCCTACCCTATTGTTATGCACAATTCCTAGCCACATTTCAAATTTCAGCTAAAAATTATTTCATTAGGGAAATTTTTCTTGAGTTTACTGGGTAGATGAACATCTCATTAAAGGTCACATAACATTCTACATCCTGCTATTTTCCATTCTCCCTTCACCATTATTCAATTACTAATTCATTTGCTTAATGTTATTATGTTTTTATAAATGCCTTTATCTATGAGGGGAGATGCCATATTCATTTTATTCATTTCTGTATTTATAGCACATAATGAAGTACTGGAGTATTTTAGGTTCCTTACGACTGTTTGTTGAATGAACTCTGATGGAAATAAATATAATTGGATATCAGTGAACGGGGCTGTGAGATCATGGGAAAAGAGAAAGAAGGGAGACCTCGGGAACTATGGAGAGAAATACAAGAGAATGGAATTTATGGAGGTGGAGAAAATGTTCTGTCTTAAAAAAAATCCAAAACATGGAAACAACCAAAGTGCCCTGCGACAGATGACTGGATAAAGAAGCTGTGGTACATATACACAATGGAATATTACTCAGCTGTAAGAAAAGATGAAATACTGCCATTTGCAACAAAATGGATGGACCTGGAGATCATCATGCTGAATGAAATAAGCCAGACAGAAAAAAACCAAAAATTATATGACTTCACTCATATGCAAAATATGAAACTGAAAGGAACAAAGAAAAAACAAACAAACAAACTAATAACCCATGGACACAATCAATAGTTTAATGTTTATTTGAGGAAAAGTGGGGAGAAGTTGGGAGGAGGAGGAGGGGGTGGGAGAGGAGGGGGGAAGCTGAATATAAGGTGATAGAGAACTCACACTGGGTGGTGAACTTATTATACATCAAGCTGACAATGCACTGTAGAATTGTGTGCCTGAAACCTATGTAATTCTTGCTAACCAATGTCAGCCCCAATAAGTCTAACAATAAAACAAACAAATAATCAAAAAAATCCTCTCATTTGTTACTGTAATCAGAGGGGAAGATGTTTCAGAGCTATTTCAAAGCACCCCAAATATCCTAATAAAGGTAAAATAATACTTTTTATCTTCTACTTAAAGAACAATTATATGGAACTTTATAATTAGAAAACATTATGAAATATTAATTTGTGTCCTAAATAAAATAGTCATTATCCTATTTTGAACAGTAAAACTAGAGGGAACAAGCACATGGGTTATTTTTTAACTTTATTTCTGATAAACAGTGTTACCTTGAGAAATATCTAAGTTTTTACTCTGGTACTTATTAACTATATTATGTAGGATACTTATTTAAACCTCTCCCAACCTCAATTTCCTGATTTAAGATAATATTTATTTAACAGCATTAATATGAGGATTAGATGAGGTAATATATATCATCAATAAGCCCACACCATTGGGACTTTCACATATATACTTGGACATTCAAGGCTGTTAATATTGCTGTCGTATTATTATAGATGACGTATTATTATGTCATCATCACTGCCACTATCCGAACACTTGGCTAAGGGAAAATAAATTGTGTCCTTTCTCAACAAGTAAAGTAGAATTTCTGGACAAATGCATTAATTTCAAATCCAATGTTGTTATCTCAAGGAGTTAATGGTATTCACCTCATCAACAGAAAAGGTACTTGTGATATCCATATGGGTAAATGAATGCGAAAACAATTTGGACATTACAAGTTACTATTGTTAAGATTAGACCATCACTTTGAAAGCACTGATTTGAAGCAAAGTTCTAATGAGGACAAGTTTATACATTTAATTCTTTTATGCAAATTTTTGTTCAGTGACCTGGAAGGGTATTCCTTACTGTGGATTAGCCAGTGTTCGTATTTTTCTCTAGATTATAAAGGAGATGATAATTTAAAAATACACATTTTTATCAGCCAAATATATGACCATTTTGAACAAAAGCATTGTAATTAAACATCTGAAAGTATTTAGTCTCCTTGGCTTTAATACGCTAATTTGACCACATACATTATTTTAGGTGAATTTTCTTATTTTGCCCTCTCTATCCATTCTGTGAGGGAATCCTCAAATCCTTGATAGTTTGCCTTTGGGCCATAACCACTTCCTGGTCACCTTTCTGACTGATACGTTTGAAAATGTCAACAGTTATTGCATTTTACAGTTTAACATAATGCTAATATAATATAATGTTTAGGCTTCCTGTATTTAGAGCTTTTTCTTGAGCAAAAGAAAAATAATCTGGTTTAGTTAAGACCCGTGCAAAATTTCTTCAGTTTTACACAGAACCTCTTTACTTATTAATGAGAAAAAATGTAATATGATGGAAGAGCGTGAACCTTGAAGTCACTGAAACCTGGATTTGAGTACTTGCTCTGTCACTTAATGGTTTTATGATCTTGAGGAAATCGTCTGTGCTTTTTTAGCTTCTAATGCTTTTTCTGTAGTATGCGGATAACAATAGCCACCTTAAATATGAATATTGTTGAAATAAATGAGATAACACGAGACACTCAAACATTAGTGCTGCACAGACTACTAGGAGAACATTAGATTTTATTTTATCCTTTCTCCAACTTATATGCATACTAAAGGGAAGGGTGGACCTAATTTTACCACCCCCACCCCTCCATTTACTTATAGAGCAGTTAAATGCAAGCACAATGGGTATTGACTGTTTAGTTCTGGAGATAGGGAGGTGACATATCATTTTATAGGGCACAACTGAATCTCAGTGCAGGGGGAGAGAAGAAGTGTCAATTGTTTATGTATGCAAGTTATCTGAATGTAAGCCAGACAGTTGGATGGCTTGATCTATGTAAATTAATTTTCAACATGGAGATTGCATGTGGGGTCTTAGAGTTTCATCCTGCGCTAGATATTATCAATTTACTGCTTCTAAGGGCCTAATCCTTTTTATAGCAGTATCCAATTGTTGTGACAAGACTCACCTGCTCATTGTAGTTATGCAGATGTTTAAGAAATACCTGCCTACTGTGATGGGGGAAGTGAAAAGAAACTCTTTCTGCGGATTGGTGTGGGCCAGTTCCAGGGCTATGCATACTTTTGGAGGATATATTTAAAACTTCATATATAGTGATGATTTTATCTCATGTCCCTGAAGACTCCCTGAAATTAATGCATTTGCTCAGAAATTCTACTTTACTTGTTGAGAAAGGACACAATTTATTTTCCCTTAGCCAAGTGTTCAGATAATGGGCATAAGGATACCAATATCTGCACTGTTTATTTATAAAGCACTTAGAATGTGCCAAGGGCTGTGTGAAGTATGTTTTATGAATTTTATGATTTCTAACATTTAAGAGGCATTATTATATAATATTTACAGAAGTATGAGCTGAGGCTTAGTTGAGTTCAATAATTTACTCAAAATTAACATAGTGAAAAATTGGTGGAGCCCAAAAAGCAACTTTTCATAAGATTCCTTTCTCTTGAACATGGTTGGAAAGGAAGGATTCAAAAGGCTGTGAAAGGAAATCACCATAAGGAAGAACATAAGTGGACTGAGGTCAACATCAGGTCTTAGCTATTTCTGGACATATCTTAAATAATAATTTAAATAAATTATGAAACATTTACATAATAGAATACCAACTCTGCATGTATTGAAATGGATCAATATGTAAACTATGTTTTTCAACAACAAAAGAAGTACAAGGTGTAGATTCACGTTAAAAATTTTCTAAAGCCAAGATTATTTCTGAAAGTCCATACGTGGAACAGATGTGGTTACCTGTGTGGAACGTTACTGGGTAAGAGATACTGACTTTTCTCAGATTATTTTTAAGCTAAAATGGTTTAGCTTAAAATAGTTTAGCAAAGTAAACTGTATCTGAAGATTGAGAGAGTACTTTAAACCTTATCTCAAAGTGGTATACATTTTTTTTCCTCAAAAAACTTGTGTTTTATGTCTGAAAGATTAGAAATATAGGGAGAAGCAATATTGATTTATACATACTGCTATCCCCTTAGAATTCAAGATAATCTCCTGGTTTACTTTATCTTTGTCAGCAGAAAGTATGATTAGCATTTTGTCAAGGTATTATTTTTCATCTAGAAATTGAAAATGTGAATCTTTAAAAAAGGAAAGGAAAGAGCATTCACCTATTTTACTCTAACAATGTACATTTTCAAAGTGGTAAAGAGGCCAGATTGATAACACTGAACTGTATATCAAAATAATTAAGACTTAATCTCCTATTCAAAGACTTTAGTTTAGGGGGTCACAAGTATCAAGAAAACACCCACTTTTTATCAGTTTTGGTTGATTAGTGACTTTGTAGAAAGTTCATTTTCCAAGTACAGCAATGTAGTGTTAGAGTACAAAAAGGGGGAAAAGATTAAGGAGTTTAATTTACTTGCCATGTTATAACTATATTTATTAAAACACTAAGAATTTCAGCAATTCTTTATCATTTGTTAATATTGCTTTTGCCTCAATGGGGGTTGTATTGAGAAAACAATATTCTAGACATAAAGGCCACTGCCCAGCTGTATTATAATATATACTTTCTTATAAAATAACCCCTTGAGTACTTAAAATGAAATCTATTTCTTTGTTTAAATGTAATTCCTCCCCTCCCCAATAAGCTTTCCATCTCTTGCAATGTTGTTTAAATTAAAAGACAGGTTCAGAATACCGATGTCTTAATCAGCATGTCTTATACCATGAGAAACAAAGTGGGGGTGAGTACTATTTCTCAACAAACATTTTCTTTGTATAGTGCCACACTTAGGATCATGAAATTAATTGAATTAAGGAAATAAATGCAGAAACTGCATTAAACGTAGAAAATTTATGTCAAATAAAAAGAAAAAAAATACCTTCACCCAAAATATAATTGACGCTTTTATAAAGAGGTCAATGATTTTAGTTTACCAAGTCTTAAAACTTTGGTCTCTTTTAGTAGTTAGAGTTGTCTTTTTCAGAATCAATAGGTAATGCTTGGTTTCCAAGCATGAAAGTCGACAGAAAGTTGGTTTCCATAGGGTTGATATATACAGGATAAATACCAAGGACATATAGGCAGTTTTCTAGGCATTTGTCATTATAGTGGTAAAATTTTTAATAATACCTTACAATGGAAATCATTTTTGCTATAAGAGAAATATTATATTTAGAAAGGACAAGAACATATTTATGAGGGTCAGAATCGTATTTGGCAGGGTTTTCTGAGATTGAAACCAAAACATTGTAGTGAAAAATTTGGACAAAGACAAATGTTATAATTCCAAACAGCAGCCTGTCTTACCAGCTTGCTCTTGAGAGTTTGTCCTGTGTAGCAGGGTCCATAATGTGTTGTCTGTATTGAGAATTTTATATCATGTACGAAGTCTGTGAGCCACACATCTTTTAGTGATTTAACTACTGTTTCTTAGAACTTTTATAATTCCCCAACTGCCCACATGGACTATTTTATAGACTGCAAAAAAGCATGCAGCATAAACTGACAAAAATAAAACCTAGATATGGATGTATAAAGAATGTTGCTTAACTCTTTGTTTTATTTACAAGATTCATAAATAATTGTCATTTGGGGTCTAACAGATCCAAAAATCAACTTTAAACAAACCAGAAAAGGCTTATTTTTACATATTATGAATATACTGGAAAGATTACATTAATATTACTGAACTCATATAATTAAATAAAATCAATTTAGTATATGTCATTTATCATCTTAACTCAATATAATTCTTATGAATACATTTATAAAATGTCACCACTACCTAGCTTTTTTTCTTTTTCTCCTGATAATTTCTTTTACTTCTCTTATAAAACAGAATGGGGGTTAAATAAAAGGTACTAGGTTGGCAGTTCCAGCCACTTAGGACTCTTTTTTCCACTTACATAGCTTATTTATTTTTATGAAATAATGTGTGTGTGTGTGTGTGTGTGTGTGTGTGTGTGTGTACTTAAAAATTCAATCATGACTGATGGGGTAAGTATAGAAGTCTCCCCATAATACCTTCTCAGTGATAACCACTTACACTTTTTAATTTCTTGATTACCTCAATATTGCTAAATCATATATTACTGTTTCTAAATCAAAGATAAACATCTATTGACTCATCATTATACTCTTTCCTCAGCAGTTTTCCTATTCTCCAATCATCATTGATAATGTTTAATAATTTAAGTAATATATTTTAAAATTTTTCTGTTAATATCTAATTTTTTTTTACAAATTTTAAATTTACATACAGTAAAATTCACTTTATTTGGTATACAGTTCTGTGAGTTTTGACAAATGCATGGAGAGGTGTATATATGGGGAAATTTTATTGCTCAGAATATTTCCCAGTGCTGCCCCTCTGTAATCAACTCCTTTCCCCATTCTTAAAACATGGCCCCTACCATCTGCTCTCACTCTCTGTAGTTTTGATTTCTTCAGTATGTCACACAAATGTAATCATGAAGCAGTAAACCTATGGGCTTGGCTTCTTTTCCTTATTGTAATACATTTGAAATATGTACATATTGTTGATTGTATCAATGATTTGTTCCCTGTTATTGTTGAGTAATATTGCATTGTATGGATTCACCACAGTTTGTTTATCCTTTCTCTAGCAGAAAGGCATTTAGGTTGTTTTGATTTTGGGGTACATATAAATAAAACTGTTAGAACATTCATGTGGAGGATTTTTTATGAGCACAAATTTTATTTCTCCTGAGTAAATACATAAGAGGGATACAGTGAATCACATAGTAAGTATATATTTAATTTTACTTAGAAAATGCAAAACCTTGATTGTATCATTTTTGCATTGCTATGAGGCATGTATGAAATTTATGGTTTCTCTGCATATTTGCCAACACATGTGGGCTTTATCAGGTTGTTATAGTTGTTGTTTGCCATTCTAATATATGTTCAGTTTTATCTTTTTATGGTTTTAATTCACATTACCCTTAATGACTAATGATATTGAACCTTTTTTGAATACTTATTTGCCACTTGTATATCATCTTTGGTAAAGTGTTTTTTAAAATATGTTCCTCATTTTTCTTTCAGATTTTTTTTATTTTTGAGTTTTAAGAGTTCTTTATATTCAATGAATTCAAATTTCTTACAAAATTCACCTTTGCAAATATCTTCCCAAGTTTATCATTTGTCTTTTAATTCTTTTAAGTCTCATTCAAAGAAAAGTTATTTTTATTGATATCATAGATAGCTAAGACCCTTTACCTATTCTAAGTCACCAAAATGATCTCCTGTTTTTCTTTAGAAGTTTTATAGTTTTACATTTAGGTTTATGATCTGTTTTGAGTTAATTGTTATATAACATGAGTGGTCTAGTCAAAGTTCCTTTTATTTTTAATTTTTTAAGTGAATTTGCAGGTGTTTTAGCTTTACTTAAAAGTTTTTTTTTTCATTGATTTGCCTATTTGACAAAAATCAATGATCAAATTTTGTTTCTCTATTTCTTGATATTCTGTTCTATTCACTTGATCTGTGGTCTCTCATTTCTCTGATCCCACACTGTTTTGATTACTGCAGCTTTATATCAAATAGTATAAGTCTTCCTGCTGCTGTTCTTTTCAAAACTTTTTATTTTAATTCCTTTTCATTGACAAATGAAAATTTGTATCAAATTTGTATCAAATAATACAAAACTTAGTATCATTTTGTCAGTATTTACAATAATCCTGTTGTGTTTCTACAATGGATTGTTAAATCCATGGATCAATTTGAGAAAAATGAAAGTAATATCTTAAGAATGTTGAATTTTCTGATCCGTGAACATTGTATAGCTCTCTTTGTATTTAGATTTTCTTTGCTTTCTTTATTGCTATTTTATGGTTTTCAGCATATGGATCCTATATATATTTTACTAAATTTATACCTAACTATTTTTAGTGCTATTTTAAATGGTACTTGTAAAAATTTGACTACACTAAATTACTAATATGTAGAAATACCACTGATTTTTGTGTAATGACTTTGTATCCAGTGATATTGCTCTACTTGTTTATTATTTCTAAAGAAGTTTTATTGTATAATCTAAAAGATTTATGGCATAGACAATCATGTTATCTGAGAATAGCGACACTTGAGAAAAGTTCTCAGAAAAATGTATTGACAAACTATAAGTCCAAACTAAAGGCCAAAACTGTAACTGTGAAACAATTTCTAGGCTACAAAATTGCATCAGCAAGAAGGAGGTAAAAACAAGTGAACAAAAGGAGTGTGCTATCCAGTATTTACTTGAGATAAGACCTTGCAATGTAAAAGCAAAGCAACAACCATATATAATGAGTTGCTGAGTTTTATGGTTGAATTCTACTCAGGAAGCAAAAGGAGAGTCCGATTCAGATTCCCCAACACTCAGAGTAGAGGGAAAGCACAATGTCTGTGTTCCAGAATTGTATTGTGTTCTGGTCTCAGCTTGATGTTTTTCCCAATTATGTTTTCTTTTCTGAATGATAATCTAGAGGGGAGATACTTCTTAATCATTACTCTTTAATGGGTTTTCCCTTTGCATCTTGGTGACATATTATACTAAGCAGAGTTCTTTGTTGAAAACCAAAGAAACTGACTCTATTTAACTTAAATTTGAATAGAAATAATAGGCAAATATAACTCAGAATTAATTGAATGACCAGTAACTCATAGTCTGAAGCTATGCAGAAAACAAAGGGAACCAGGCAGCTAGACAATATCTACAGCCTTAGTTGGATGTTGGTACCAGTCCAGCCACTACTGGACAACATATGAGGTGCAATAAAAAAATATGGTGACAGTAAGTGCTGTTGCCAAGTACCATCCAACAGAAAGGCAGGGATCTTCAATATGGGAAGCTGCACTTGGAACCTTAGTAACTGTGTGACAGGCTTCAACTTGTTGGTGGAGTCAGTCGGTTGTAATCGAGAGTTGAGAGAAGGTGTGTTTTAAAGTGTGCCATAAAATCGTGGATCCCAAAGAATTCATTAACATAAATTTCTGTCAAATAAAAACCTTATTCACTGGATCTGGCACCATGCGACTTCTGGCTTTTCTATTCACAATCCTTGTTTGTGTTTTATTTTAAAAATATGTATCACCTATTTCAGTAGACTTCTGGTAAGGAGGAGGAAAAGGCACGTGCTGAGTTCACCATCTTGAACCGGAAATACATAGAATAGTTCTGATACGGACTTAAAACCACTCTTTAATAAGGAAATGGTGAAAATCCTTGGGCAGGTTTGGCAAATAAATAATCTCTGGTGGGTGAACTTTCCTCTATTTTTATGTTATATTAATTTTTTCTGTCTGCATTTTTCAAGTTTTCCACCTATCAGAATGAGTATGTTGATGACATTCATTTCTTCTATCAGGATCTCTATTACTAATTGCATAAACATGGAATATTTTTTTCTAGTTATCTTTTCTTAATGTTCTCATTTCACATAACAAGTCTGCTTGTTCATTATGTCAAAATATTCACACTTATATGGAATGGAACAGTGACAATCAAACTATTTGGACCAGAAAATTAACTTGAGGCAGAAAGATAAACTTGGAGCTTGCATTATTAATCATTATTGCATATAGTTTTTCAGTGTTTTAAAAGAGTTAATTTTTCTGCCATGTTGGTTGTTTTAATAATCAGGTAATAGTTTAAGGTCAGGGACGACACACTTCAATCCATAGACTCCTATACTTCAGAACTAGGAAAAAACAAGGCTGTAGCTCTAGCTCGGTCTCACCTTTTCATACATGCTAAAAAAGATCTTAGATGATAAATGGTAAGTTTAATGTTAGTAAGTTCAGTAAGTGGAAGAACTATAACCAGGTCTCCAGTTTTCTCATTCTCATATCCATTGTTGTTTTAAAGTTTCTGCTTTCATCTTCCTTTGGAATACCACCACTTCCAAAGCAAACAAACAAAAAATCCATGCACTTTAGCCTTACCTGGCCATTGCTGTATTTTGTGTTGATGTACAATGCTTGATCTACTGATCATCTGAGGAAAAGTGACTAGTTTCAGGCCCATAGCTTGTGCAGTTTGGCCAGTAGAAAATGAAATGCTAATTTATATTTACATAAAGTATTCCTGATCTAGTGGTTTTCTGGATGGCATTGGAATCTGTGTCACATTTACACATTTTAGACTTTAGGAATATGTTGTTTGCAAATGTTCAAGCAATAAAATAATAAAATTACAAAATATATTTTGCTAGAATTCTCAAAGCTTTATATATCTATAATAATTACAACAGTATAATAAGCAATCACCCACTAAAATAAATTTAGGGAGAAAAAGTTTAGAATATTGTTACATAAATTTAAGGAGGATTAATTTTAAATTCTAAAAACGACTGCAAATATAATTAAATTCAAAGATAAACATAAATCAAGCTGAACACATTTGTCTTTGGGAAGGGAATTATAAAAATGTTTGGTAGTAAAATGAAACTGCTTATAAGTCATTTCAAAATAATGATACACCCTGGATGATTTTATTGGTTTTATAACTTTAAAGCTGTGACCAAGTGCCTTGTGTGTGCTTTCTTGTAAAGTTATAATCTAATTATGAAGTGACCAAATATTAAAGAGCTGCTGTGAATCTGCTACTGCCTCCAAATGTTACCTCTGATGTTTAAACCTGTTCTAATGAAAATTGCGTGCATTAACTATCAATAGAAAAAAGATTAAATACTATGGTGCAGTGAAGTGAAACAGAGAGGTTTTTCTCCCTTTTAAGGTTATGATTGGATTATTGTGAATTCAATATTTGTTCCAAATTTTTTTCTTTCTTTCTTTAAATATGCATTATAATAATTGAGTAGACACTGCTATTCCTGGAAGTTAGCGGGTATTTTGAAACCACGAGAAATAATTACATATTGCATCTTTTCTTCCACTCTAAATGCCCCTTTCCCTCAATTCCAACTCTGTTGTTACTTTATGAAAATACTGTACTGTGCTCCAGGGGAAAGAAACAGATTTCTCAACTCCAGAAACTTATTAGACTGTTTTGTTATACTTCTATTTCTATAGGCATTTTGTGTGTGTGTGTGTGTGTGGGTGGGTGTGTGTGTGTGTGTGTGGTGTTTGAGTAATTGATAAAGGAAGAGGGAACTCTAAGATCTGCATAACTTATCTAGCTGCTTACTGTAATTCACAACCCATAGGAAAGCTGTTTATGGTTCTTCTTTGTCTCTGTCCCACTCACTCTTCTTTCTAACATCTCTTTTCAGAAATGCCACACTTTAGTGTTCCACTCAGGCCACTCTAGGAGTGCCTCTCCATGCTATAAAATTACACCATCATCTCATATTTTTTTCTTTTTTCATTTTTACAATCATTATTCCTTAAGTGCAAATATCAGTTAGTTTTTAAAAAGTCAAAATTCTGACCACTAATTTATACTGAATTGTGAATGTGAAAAATGAGTATATTGTCCTGTTTAGAAACAATAAACTAATAAAAGTCTACTTACATATTCAAATAAATATATATTAATATTAGATAATGAAATTTCAGACAAGATGGGTATGCTGGTGAATTAAGGCTCACAAGAAGATTTCACACCCTAATTTGCAGACTGTGATTATGTTATTTCACATTTCAAAAGGAACTTTGTAAATGTAATTAAACTTACTAATTAGTTGAATTTAAAACAGGAAGGGAGTTCCCTGATGGTGTAGTGGCTTAAGGCTTCGGTGCTGTCAGCACTGCGGCCTGGGTTCGATTCCCATCCAGGTAGCTACCCACATATTTAAAAAAATAAAAAATAAAAAAATAAAATAAAACAGGAAGATTACCCTGGTTTATCCAGCAGCAGGGGCCCAATATAATCACATGATCCTTTAAAAGCAGAAAACAATGCAGAAAGGGAATTTAGAGAAATTCAAAGCACAATAAAAATTCAGCACTCCTTTGATTGTATTTGAAGGGAGAATTGTGTCAAGAATTCAAGGACCTCAGTTCTGCAACCAAAGAAACTAAAGTTTGTCAACAAGCAGCGATCTTCGAAGAAGATAATACTAGGCTGAGCAGGTGTACTATTTTAAATGAGACAGAAAACAACAGTACTGTCCCGTTTCAAATGGTCAATCTACTAACAACTTGAATTTAACCCAGTGAGACTTGGTTGACCATTTGTACCATTTGAAACAGACTAGTACCATTATTTTCTGTCTCATTTAAAGCAGGATGTCTGGTCAGCCTAGCTAATAAGAGCCCCAGATGAGATCATAGCCCTGATAGATACCCGAAGACTTTAATACTACTACATCATCCATCCATTAAAAATATTACTTATTAAAATATTAACCATTTAAAAAATAAATCTGATAAAGATCCTAACCATAATACTTTCTAGAGAATAAAGAGATAAAGTACATGTTGAATTATATGGAATGGTAGAATAATTTTTTTCATAAAACAGGTATGAATAAATTGCTCTGAGACTTCAGAAAAGAAAATTGTTACTTTAAGTTGGAATATGTTGGAAGGTTTCTTGGAGGAATTGGCATCTAGGCTGAGTTGACTCAATTTTCACTTTTTTATTTTGACGAGCAATTAAAAGTGTTAATTTCTTCATCATTTGCTTATCCAAGATCAACTTTATACTTGAGAACTGTTTAGTAACTATATTTATTTTTATTTTTTGCATATATTAGGCTTCTACATCTGTCCTAAAATAAGATTCTAAAGTTCTTGTCCTTATTAATGTGTACATGTATTAAAAATAATAGGCATAATAGGAAAGTATGGGGGAAAGTGGTAAAGTACATATGGCTATATAATACTTTTACCATTGAATTGGGAAGATATGACATTTCAATATATTAGCATTTCATATATTTTGCACTAAAAATGTTAACAACAAAAATGATATCATTGAAAAATATTATTACAAAAGAAATCTGGGTCATGGTATATTCTTAAGAATTTTATGGATGAGTCTTTTCTCCAAGGAAGATGGAGAAATATGTATTATTATTCATTCAGCAACTGAGATTGAACTGGCTATAATAGTACTGGATTGAAAACATTAACAGAAGAAGACACATTAACAATTCATTATTTCTATTCTGCCCCCCACCCTTTTTTTGTACAGAGCAAATTTGCATAGCACCTCAGGTCTAAAGACGATCATAGCCAGGTAACTCTTCTGGATGGTCCCTCTACATTCTGACATTCTGCTTTACTATCCAAGCAAGATAGTTAACAGATACCTTTTGTTTATCTTTTCTGAATTTGTTCCTATTATGTTTTCATGTGTCTGATTTCATATTTGTGTCTTTTGTTTTCTAATATAATCCTGGCCAATGTGTTTATTTAGTTCTTTTATGTATAATGAAATATATAAATGTTGAGCTTTTATTTATGCCAACTCATGATAGTTAATCTGTTTATTTTGCACCATCCTCGTATACTGTTTCAGAATTTTGTCACTTTTGTATTTAACTGGAAAGACTTAAGAACAAAATCTGAAGAAGACTGATTTTTACAGAACAGAGGTTTTACATACTACCCATCTCCCTGGCTGCGTATTTTCAAATTTTATGCCTCATCTACTGAAATCTATCTCAACACAAACCCTGATTGTGCAAGCTGTGTAAATCATGTGTTCCTGTGACCAGGTGTGCCAAGGAAGACTGTGGAGATACACCTATTAAGTAATCCTCTCACTATAAGAGACACTGATAACGTTGATTTTCAGATGTTGACAGGCTGGCTGACTTAGGAACCAGATAGTTCAAGATTGCTCCTGGAAGGTTTTCATTTGAAACATGATATGTTAACAGTATGTTAAGCTTTAGAAACAGTTATGAGCACCTTCTCTGTGCTAATAAATACTGGAAAGCATTGTCCTTTGCAGACTTTAGGAATCCTTAGCATGTAGGATGTTCTACCCTACTAAGATTTTCTTGTTTTCCTTCTGCTAATGCTGAAAAACTAGTAATCCAAGTTATAATGTTTTGTCTAACAAGCATCAGCTACTCAACCTAATCAAAGGAAGATATTTGTTTGTTTGATTGATTGATTGGCTGATTTAATGTGGAGCTGCCCTGAAGGCATCAGTCATTATAAAGTTGCATTATTTTTTTTTAATTTAGCTTTACAACATGACACTTGAGAGATGTGTACCTTGGGTGTACTTATGATTGACACACTGAAGCAAAGTGACACTGCCTTACTTACTGCCTTTAGTTGAGAAGAAATCATGGGATTTTAGTGTAAAGGGGTGATTTATGCTAGTATGCTTTTTCAATTAAAGACTATTATGAAAAGTGGTGCTAGGGGAATATTTTAAATCCTGTCACAGATCAGTACATCTTAGTCCATAGATTTGATGTTTAGACATATGTTACATATTTGACTTTCAAAAGAGTTGAGAAGTAATAATGTGTTTTATTTCCTGGATGTTACTAGACGGATAATGGCACCCTAACTCATATCTCTTTTGTAATGTAGTTTATTTACTCTCAGAAGTTGAAGAGAAATAACGTTTTTCACCAGCAGCTAATCATATGCTCAAAAATAACAAATTGACACCAGCAAATAATGAAATGTTCAGCCAGTTAAATAGAGGAAGAAATTTAAAACATTTCATACTGATACTGCAAGCTAGAAAACAGATTAGTAAATTAAAAATTGCAATTGCTTGGATTCTGATTTTACTCAGAAAGTCGACATTTAACAACTTTTAAGCAGAAATAATACCATCTACCTCCAGTTCATATCAGAGACCAATTGCTGTGTGAATTAATACAGAAATTTCTACCAACATTTGGTATATTTAAAATGGGCTGGGTGGATACAAGATAATGCTATGGTTTGTCATGAAATTGTGAGGTTTCTTTTTAAATTTAATTGTATTGAATTTCATTTAAATCCCCTTTTTCTCATTGTCCTTAAATTATCTGCTTGTCTCCTTGACTCCATGGTAGCCTAGATTTTTCTGCCTATGTCTGTTTCTGTTTTTCTACCTACCATCTCTTGTTGAAATAGTCCTCATTCTATAAAGCATCAAAGTGTTGCATCTGGAGGCTTAGAAAAAGCTTTGCCTGCAGTTCCAATATAGTGGAAAGCACATGGAATTTCAGTCAGGTCCAAGAATATAGTGTGTAGAAACTTACAATTAAACTTTTATTAATAGAAGCTGTAGTGATATCTGAAGGTACAATCTCTCAAGTTTTATTTTGAGAAATAATCGTAATGTAATAGCTAGGGCTTGTACTTTCTACTTCATATTTATCAACCTATGTCTTATTTTGCCTGTTTATTCTCTTGATCATAATTCATGTTGACAGATGGTGACTTTTCATATTTTAATGTTTTGTTCTTATTGTTCATATGCCTAGAATGGAAATTACAGACTGTTTCCAGAGCTGTAACTTGGATTTTGTACATCATAATTATGTAAGCATGTTAAACAATTTATTGTTTTCTCAATAAAACCAGCACTCTCAAGCAACCGGCACAGTTGTTTGCTGGTTGCTTTAGATTTTGCCAATTGCTTGAGTTCTCCTTAATGGAAAATCTACTGTATTTAAACTTCATATAAAGATTTATGGTATACATAATAACTAGATATCTTGACTGTGGTCCTTTTATTAAAGGAGATTGCTTGTCAAACAGAATATTAAGAAGTTTTATTGGTCATGTAGGTTACCACTTAAGCTTATCTCAGAAAGAAAATTGTTTATAACTTTTATAAGGTAAGTTTTTCCAGCCTTTTCCTAATTCAGTCTCCTCCCACCACAGCACAATAACCATTCATTTGTGGGATGTAATCACCGTAGAGGTGCTGATGTTGGTGGTGTTTCTTTGGGTGATGGTGATGGTAGAAGGTAAAATTAATAGGTGATACTCAAATATAACATTTGTTCTTTCTTGTAAGATGTTCCTGTGTTATCATTTTATTAATTAAAACAGAAAACAAACATATGGCTTGCTAAAATATGTGATACACTAAAAATATTGTTATCTATATTTTATATAAACATTAAAGTTGATATAGTTGTATCATCCTTTTGCGATTATTTGACTTAAAAAGCCTATGCTTGTTTGCTTAACATACATGTAATTAGATAAGAATGAAAGAAGCAAATAATTGAAATATTCGAAGTTTTCCAAAATTTAAGTGCTTATTCTGGACCAAAGCAGCCTATTTGAGTTTTCTGCATACACACACATGCACACACACATTAAACATAGACATGGCATAAATAGATATCATCCTTCCTTATAATAATAAAGATGATAATCACAATGACAATGATGATTTCTTAGCAGTAATTTGGAAGGTACCTTTGGTTCATCTTTTCCAAACTATCAGCCACTGTAAACTCTTTCCAGTATTTCAGATAGCTTTTTCTTGTCCACTTTTACAAATAGGAAACTCACAGTCTGCAGAGGAAAAATACTATATTTTAAAAGTGTATATAGGGTAACAAAATGCATGACCTTGTATCTTCCCATCACTTTTTAAACATTTTCCCATTGGGAAAAATTTATATATATTATGTATGCATAAAGGTGATTTAACTGAAAAGAGCTTAAATTACCAGGGTAACAGTATGCCCGTCTTGTACATTTTCTGTTTTGCTTTAGATCCAAAATGTAATGAACAGTGATTCACTGTTCTGTGATACCACTTTATTTATTGTTCAGTTCTCTGGTATATGAGTTATAGCATAGGTCTACAAACTAAGAAGCAAGGTGATCTTTTACTATATTCTTCTCAATCTTGGAATTATCTATTTTTCATGTTTGTTTTGCACTTTTCTGTGTAAAGTTCATTTGGAGAAGACGCAAGTAACTTTGTCCTTTCTTTGTCCTTGTCCTGAAAAAAAGCTAAGATAAGCCTTTTGCTGTTCCAGCTTTTCAAACACTTGTTGGCTTGTTCCGTTCACATAAAAACTCATTCTGGCTTCTGATTTTGTGCCTTAGATGACTCAATGTAACTTCTGAAGTTTTAGAGTCTCCCTAAGATGGACCTTTACCTGGTACCCATTGTGTGGAGTTACTTTTATTTCTCCTTTCTATGACATGTGACATGTGTCTATTTTTAAAATTTACTTAAAATGTATTCTCACCTCCAATCAAATGTACCCCAAGCTAACTTTATAGAATTATCTTAACATTTTTTTAATTTGTGTAGCTTTTTAAAAGGTAAAGCTGAAAACTCAAACTGAATATTTAAAAAATGTATCAAGTTTGAGTTTTCAGCTTTACCTTTTAAAAATAGACTTTATTTTTTAAGGCAGTTTTATATTCACATTAAAATTGAGCAGAAACTATAGAGTTTACATATACTCCCTGTCCACCACCTCAGCTTTCTCCTATTGCCATTCCCCACCATAGTAGCACATTTGTTATGACTGACGAACATTCATACATATATTGCTATCATCCAAAGTCCATAATTTATATTAGTGTTCACTCTTGAGGTTGTAGATTCTGTGGGGTATTAACAAATATATAATGACATGTATCCACCAGAATAGTTTCTCTGTCCTAAAAGTTCTATGTGCTCTGTTCATTCATTCCTTTCTCTCCTCTAACCACTACAAACCACTGATCCTTTTATTGTGTCCTTAGTTTTACCTTTTCCAGAATATTATACATTTTTGGAATCATATAATATGTAGCCTTTTCAAATTGCCTTTTTTCACTTAGTAGAATGATTTTTAAGGTTTCTCTTTTTATAACTTCATAGCTCATTTATTTTTAGCACCAAATACTATTCCATTGTCTGGATGTATCATGGTTTACTTATCTCTTTACCTATTGAAGGACATTTTGGTTGCTTCCAATTTTTGACAATTATGAATAAAGCTACAGTAAACATCTGTGTGCAGGTTATTGCATGAATATCAGTTTTCAAATTATTTGATTAAATACCAACAAATGCAACTGCTGAATCGTATGGTATGAGTATGTTTAATTTTGTAAGAAACTGTCAAAGTGTCTGGCAAAATGACTTTACCATTTTGTATTTCCACTGTCAGTGAATAAGAGTCCCTGTTAACCTACATCTTTTCCAGTATTTAGTGCTGTCAGTATTTTAGATTTTCATCATTCCAATAGGTGTGTAATAGTATCTCTTTGTTTACATTTGCATTTGCCTGATGATATATGACATTGAAAATGTTTTCATATATTTGTCATTTGTGTATCTTTGGTGAGGTGTCTGTAAAGATCTTTGACCCTTTTTTTTTTTTTTATCAAATTGGTTTTTTGTTTGTTTTTGGTTTTTTTTAGGTTTGTTGTTTTCTTATTGTTGAATTTTAAGAGTTCTTTGTATATTTAGTATAACAATCCTTTATAACTATATATTTTAAATTTTTATTAAATTTGCTGCAGTGACATTGGTTAGTAAAATTATAAAAGTTTCAAATACATCAGTGCTATAATACATCATCTACATATTGCAGTGTGTTCCACCCAGAGTCAGTTCTCCTTCCATCACCATCTATTTGACCCCCTTAACCCTCTCCTACCACCTCGCTCCTCCTCCTTACCCTCTCAAAACCACTAAACTGTTGTCTGTATTTGAATTTTTATTTGTCTTGTTCGTTTGTTGCTTTCAGTTTTATATCCCACATATGAGTGAAGTCATATGATTCTTGATTTTTTCTGTGTGACTTATTTTGCTTAGCAGGATGATCTCAAGGTCCATCCATGTTGTTGTAAATGGCAGTATTTCATCTTTTCCTATAGTCAAGTAATATTCCACTGTGTATATGTACCACAGCTTCTTTATCCAGTCATCTATTGAAGGCCATTTTTGGTTGTTTTCATGTCTTGGCCACCCTGAATAATGCTGCAGTGAACATCAGGGTACATATATCTTTGCAGACGAAAGTTTTCAGATTTTTTGGGTAGATCCCCAGAAGAGGATATGCTGGATCACATAATAACTCTATTCTTAATTTTTTGAGGAAACTCCATACTGATTCCATACATTTGGAATCACTGTTTTCCATAGTGGCTATACCAATCTACATTCCGACCAGCAGTGTGTGAGGATTCCTTTTTTACCACAGCCTTTCCAATACTTGTGATTATTTGTCTGGTTGATAATAGCAATGATAATAGATGTGAGGTGGTATCTCATTGTGCTTTTGATTTACATTTCCCTGATTGCTAGTGAAGTTGAGCATTTTTTCACTTATTTGTTGGCTTATGGTATGTCTTCTTGGGATAAGTGTCTGTTCAGGTCCTCTGCCCATTTTTAATTGGATTATTTTATTATTGTTGTTGTTGAGTTGTATTAGTTCTTTATATATTAGCCCCTTATCAGGGGTGTTGTTTGCAAATATCTTTGCTCATTTCGTTGGTTACGTTTTTGCTGTGTTGATGGTTTCTTTTGTTATGCAGAAGCTATTTAGTTTGATATAGGCTCATCCATTTATTTTTGCTTTTACTTTCCTTGCCTTTGAGGTCAAATTCATAAAATCCTCTTTGAACTCAAGGTTTATATGTTCAATACTTATGCTTTCTTTCATGCAATTTATTGTTTTAAGTTTTATAGTTAAGTCTTTGAACCGTTTTGAGTAAATTTTGGTATATAGGGACAGGTTGCAGTATAGTTTCTTTCTTTTGTTTGTGACTTTCCAATTTTTCTGGTGCTACTTATGAACAGGCTTTTTCTTTTTCTCCATTGTACATTTTTGGCTTCTTTGTAAAAAATTATCTGTGCATACATACTCATATGTGAGCTTATTTCTGGGTTCTCTATTCTGTTCCATTGGTCTGTGTGTCTGTTTAATACCATGCTGTTTTGATTATTGTCTGTTTTTAGTGTGAATTGAAGTCAGGGAGTGTGACACCTCTGGACTAGTTTTATTTTCCTTAGGATTGTTTTGGCTATTTGGGATCTTTTGTGATTCTATACAAATCTGATGTTTTTTGGTTCTATTACTTGGAAAAATGTCATTGGAATTTTGATGGGGATTGCATTAAATCTGTATATTCCTTTAGGTAATATGGTCATTTTTAACTCTGTTGATTCAGCCAGTCCATGAACACAATATCTTTCCATTTCTTTGTGTCTTCAATTTTTCTTAATAATGTCTTAATGTTTTCAGTGTATAGGTCCTTCACATTCTTTGTTATGTTTATTCCTAGTTATTTTATTTTTTATGTTGCAATTGTAAAAGGAACTTATTTTTCATTTTTTTCCCTAAAATTTCATTGTTAATACAAGGGAATGCAGTGGGTTTTTATATTATTAATTTTGTATCCTTTACTGTATTTGCTTATTGTTTCTAATAGGTTTTTGGTGGAGTCCTTTAGGTTTTCTATGTAAAGAATCATGTCATCTGCAAAAAGTGACAATTTGACTTCTTCATTCCCAATTTGGATGCCTTTTCTTTCTCTTGCTTGATTACTCTAAGACTTCCAATACTATGTTGAATAACAGTGTGTGTGGGGGAGTGCATCCATGTCTTGTTCCTAATCATAGAGGAAAACCTTGCCATTTTCACCATTTAGTACAATATTAGCTGAGGGTTTGTCATATAGGGCCTTTATTATGTTGAGGTGCTTTCCTTCTATTCCCATTTTATTCAATGTTTTCATCACAATGGGTGTTGTATCTTGTCAAATGCTTTTTTCTGCATCTGTTGACATGATTATATGATTTTTGTCCTTTATTTTGTTTATGTAGTGTATTAAATTGATCAATTTGCACATATTGAACCAGCCTTGTGCCCCTGGAATGAACCCCACATGATCGTGGTCTATAATCCTATTCATGTATTGTTGCATTCTATTTGCTAGTATTCTGTTTTTAGAATTTTTGCATCTTTATTTATTAGAGATATTGGTCTATAGTTTTTTTGGTGTGTGTTATCTTTACCAGGTCTTGGTATCAGAGTATTATAGGCCTCATAAAATGAGTTAGGAAATATTACCTCTTCTTAAAATTTTTGAAAGAGTTTGAAAAGGACAGGTATTAAATCCTCTTTGAATGTTTGGTAAAATTTACTGGTAACTCCATCTGGTATTCGACTTTTGCTTTTTTGGAGGTTTTGGTTGATTGTTTCAATTTCCTTACTGTTGATTGATCTATTTAAATATTCTATTTTTTCATGATTGACTTTAGATAGGTTATGTTTTTTAAGAACTTGTCCTTCAGGTTAATAGATTTGGTGGCTTGTTCTTCATAGTTTTCTTACATAATCCTGTGTATTTCTATAGTATCCATTATAACTTCTCTTTCATTTCTGATTTTATTTGTATCTTTTCTCATTTTTTTCTTAATAAGTCCAGCCCAAGGTTTGTCAATTTCATTAATCTTTTCAGAGACATTATTTTTTTTCTATTGTCTACTTGTTCTCTATTTCATTTAATTTGCTCACATTTTTAGTCTTTTATTGATTCTGCTGACTTTGGGGGTCACTTGTTCTTCTGCTGGTTTTTTAAGATGTAATATTAGGTTGTATATTTGGGATTTTTCTTTATTTTTGAGATAGGCCTGTAATTATATAAATTTCCCTCATCACAGCTTTCACTGATCTCAATAATTTTGATGCAGTGTATTTTCATTCTCCTTTGTTTCTATATATTTTTTTATCCCTTTTTTTTATTTCTTCTCTGACCCAGCCATTCTTTAGTAGTTTGTTGTTTTATCTGCACATATTTGTGGTTTATCCCACTTTCTTTTTGCAGTTGATTTTCAATTTCAAAGCATTGTGGTTGAATAATATGCTTGGTATAATTTTAATCTTATTAAATATGCTGAGTCCAGTTTTATGTCCCAACATATGGTCTATCCTTGAGAATTTTTCTTGTGCTATAAAAAAGAATGTATAGTATGATGTTGTAGAATGAAGTAGTCTGTAAATGTCAATTATGTCTATTCAGTCTAATGTGTCTTAGAAGGCTGATATTTCCTTATTGCTGTTTGGATGATCTATCCATTGGCTGTCAATGGGTTATTTAGTTCCCCTACAATAATTGGGTTTTTTTGTTTGTATGTTTGTTGGTTGGTTGGTCAATTTCTTTCTTTAGTTTTGTTAATAGATTTTTTTGTATGTTTTGGTGATTCCTGATTGGGAGCACATATATTGATAAGTATTATGTCTTCTTGTTTTCTTTATTATTATGAATTGTCTATCTTTGTCTCTTGCCTTTTTTATTCTGAAGTCTGTTTCATCAGATTTAAGTATGGCTAATCCTCTTTTTTTCTGGATGCCTGGAATATTGTTTTCCATTTTGAGTCTGTATTTGTCCTTGTAGCTGAGACATGTCTATTGAAGGAAATATATAGTTGGGTTACGTTTTTTGATCCAATCTGCTTCTCTGTGCCTTTTATTGGTAAGTTCAATACATTTACATATATAGTGATCATTGATATATGAGGACTTTTTATAGCTATTTTATCTTTTGTTCTCTGGTACCTCAGTATCTTCATTGTTTCTTTGCATTTGGGTTTCTGTCCGTTTTATTTTGGTAGTATTCTATTATTTTTTTTTGTTCTGTTTCTTCCTTTATATGTTGTGTGTCTCAGTTCCAGATTTTTTTTTTTTGAGTGGTTACCATTAAGTTTGTGTAAAAGAAAGTTTTATATGTACAATAGTTCTTTTACTTCAACATGCATCTTATCTCCATTTCTCTCTGGAAATTTAGATCTTTACTCTCTCCCTTTTTATGTTTTTATTGTTGCAAATTATCCCAATTTATGCTGAGTTCATTTCTGAGTTCAACAGCAAATTGTCTTCTTTTCTCTTTTTCTTTTTTTTAAAGTTTTATCTCATTCTTTTATGTTATATTTAAGTACATAGTGCCCTATATGTGAAGGGGTTGCCATTTTCTGCTTCTGTCTGTCTTTTAGTCATCTTACTCATAGTTTTGTATTTTGGGTCTTTTTGTTTCAAGTAGAATAATCTCCTTCAGTATTTTCTGTATGTAGGCCAGGTAGTGCAAAATTTTCTTGGCTTCTATATATCTAGAAAGGCCTTTATTACTCCTGCATTTCTAAAGGATAACTTCTGGGTATATAATTCTTGGCTGGTAATTTCTCTTTTGCAATAGTTTGAATATTTAATTTCACTCTGCCCTGGCTTTGGAATTTCTGCAGAAACACTGATGATAGTCTAATGGGCTTTTCTTTGTAGGTTACTATCTTCTTTTCCATGGCTGTCTTGTGAATTCTTTTCTTTGTCTTTAATTTTTGACAGTTTTAATATAATATGCCTTGGAAAGGCCTGTTGGAATTGAGGTAACTGAGTTCTTGGATTCAAGGATCCTGTTTTTTCCATATGTTTGGGAAGTTCTCATTGACTATTTGGTTGAATAGACTCTATGTGCCCTTCTTCCCTCTCTTCTCCTTCTGGTATACCCATTAATCTTATATTACTTTCTCTGCATCAGATAGTTTTTATATAATTTTTTCATTTCTATTAACTCTTAAGTCTCTCTTCATTCATCTGCACCATTTTCAGATTTCTCTCTCAACAGCATTAATACTTTCCTCCATCTAGTCAGCTCTATTTCCTAAGCTTTCTATTTCATTCTTCATCATTTTTATTTTTCATCTTCATAATTTCTATTTGATTCTTTTTTAAAATTATAATTTTTTTGGTAAAGGATTTATTTGTTTACTGATTTTATTTCTGAGTTCATTAAACTGCCTATCTGTGTTTTCTTGCATCTTGTTGAGATTTTCAGGACTGTAATCTTCAGTTCTATGTCATTTAAGTCTCTTATTTCCATGTCTTTTAAGTTTTCATTTTTTTCTGAGCTGCCTTTTTACCTTGGTTATTAATGATCATTGTTGGGTTGTTTCTCTTCCTTTGGATCTATGGGTATGAATTCCACAACAGGTTAATATGAAGAGGTGTTTCTTTTGTTTTCTAGTAGGTAAGCTCTTGCCCTGTTCCAGCTTCTTGAGGTGAAAGATTCCCTGGGGAGGTTGGTATCTCCTCTATGACCATATCCCCTCAGTCTCAGGGCACCACCTTCATGGGAGGATGTGGTGGGAAATGGGATTCAGAGCCTCTGAAATCCCAGGGATGCCCCTGCAGCCAGAGAGAGAGCTGTACCCCTCAGCTGCCCTGGATGCCCCCATGAGGATTAGTCACGAAAGGTGGAGGATAATGTGGGCTGGGAGATGTGGCTGATTTATTTGTAGCTTTGTTCTCTGATTAATGATGACTGTCACACCTCACCCTCTATCTCCTCCTTTGTCACCAGAATTAGCCACAATGTGTATCTGCTGTTCAGAAACTGTCTCTCCAATTCTCAGGGCTGTAGATATTCTTCTCTTTGACCCAACACTGGGGCATGCTGCTAGCACTAGGATGGTCAGGGGAGACATCAAGGCTCCTTGGCTTTGTTTTTCTTTCTGGCAGTGAGGGTTGTTGGACCATAGCTTAGCACTTCTGTGTTCATTCTCTGTCCTGAGGTTTCTGGCCCAATTGCTGGGTTTAGTCCTATTATGTGCTAATCAGTCAGACAAGATTGTTTGGGACCCCAGAGAGTACACCTGCAGTGAGCTCTGGGCTGTGTCTGCAGCTCCTATCCCTGTCTCTGCACTTGGCTCATCTCTTCTCCCCAGTTCACTTCAATTCACCTACCTTCAGATGTTTTGATACGTGTATTTCTCAGAAGTGCTTGGGTGTAATACAGGGAATCCTTTGCTGAATTGTAGCTGTTCAACTTGTAACTTCAAGAGGAGAAACCAAGGGGTTTCCCTCACACTGCCATGTTTCTGACATCACCCTATAATTTTTTTTGCAAATATTTTCTTCCATTCTGTGGCTTGTATTCTCATTCTCTTCATAGTGTCTCTCTCAGAGTAGAAGTTGTTTTTAATTAAATCCAAATTATCAGTTATTTATTTTAGCGATCATGCTTTAGATGTTGTATCTAAATATCATCTCCAAACCGAAAGTCATCTACATTTTCTCCTACCTTACCTTTTAGGAGTTCTATAGTTTTACATTTTACATTTAAATTTTTGTTGTGAAAGCTGTAAGGTCGATGTTTAGATTAATTTTTTACATGTGGATATCTACTTGTTCCAGTAACACTGGTTGAAAAAATTGTATTTTATCCATTGTGTTGCTTTAGCTTCTTTGTCAAAGATCACTGTTTTATTTGTTTCTTTTTATTCTTTACATTTAAAATACTACTGTGTCCTGCCTATTTTTCTTACAATTTAAACTAAATTTAAGTACACAATTGCATAAATAGTAAATAGCCAAATAGAAACAATCCTGCTCTTTAGCTTCTCTTTCATTCTAAACTCGTTGATCATTAGGTTCAATATAACAACTAACTAATGCAAGGAGAAGTGCATGGAGAAGCCAACCATGCCTAGAAGAAGAGTCATATTTTTTTAGAAGACTGAAATATTGGTTGATTTCTTTAAGTAGCACTTGATATTTCTGAACTGAAGCTGTATGCTGTAACCTGAAATCACTGATAAATGAATTGTACCCAGAAATGAACTGAAAAGACACAAATTTTTATACAAGGGTTGGGGGAAGTTTCTTCCACTACGTGCATTTTAAAATGGCAATGGGATACCAAACACATTTGTATTTTGATGTCATCCACTGTGAAATGCTTGTTTAACATTGTGCATAAACTAAATGTGGTAATTTTAGGTAAAGTTAAAGAAGTCAAATAAGCTATCATGAATAGAGACAGTGACTGAAGCAGAATGCATTTCCAAGATTGTTAAAAGTAAGAATAGTGAAATGTGATTTTGAAAAAAAATGGTCATTGGATAGGCTCTAGAACCAATTGTTTAAAGTTTAAAGTTATCTGTCTCTTGTTTATGTTATAATTCCACAACCATAAAATGAGGAATGAATAAATAGGTTTTGGGGTTGTTTTGTTTTGTTTGTTTGTTTTGTTTGGTTTGATTTGGTTTGGTTTGGTTGTCTTCAACTCTAAAATTCTAAGCTGGTAGTACAAGTAAAGTCAAACACAATTCTGGGTTAATCTGGTTCAAGTAAGTGGCTTAAGTGAAAAAATTAAACACATGTTTACTTAAAATTAAGTGCATAATAATAAAAAATATGTAAGAAATTTATACCTTAAATGCACTATAAAAGCTGACTTTTCCCACTGTTTATTTTTTCTTTAAAAAAATCAGTAATAAACACACATGCAAAAAATTGTAATGGTTTGATCATTCTATAAATTTTGTGATTTTTATATTCTACATTTATATTTGAAATCTAACTCAAATACTTTAGAAGTAATAGAGGAATTTTAATTTCATGCTCATCCCTACTTCAATTTAGGAAAGAATAAACTAAGGTTCAGAGAACTTAAATGATCTGCTCCCAGTCACACAGCTAATTTATGGCAAAACTGTAAGAGCAAGCTAGATTTTTCTGATCCTCAGCCAGTGACCTTTCCACAATAAGCTTAAAGTCTTTAGCAATTAGTATTACTTCAGTAATCTATTGATAAGACATTTAATGTTTTATTTGACAAAAATAAGTTTTGACACCCATTAATTTATTTTATCCTTTCAACATCCCTGCTGGGATATTATCATTCTCATTTTATACATGCACTAGCACTGATTAAGTAATATGCTCAAGGTCATATAACTAATAAGGAATGAATGAAGTGTGAGTTTGAAACATCACTTCTGCCTGACTCCTTATCTCAACCTTTTTTGTGGCATTATGTTAACTTCTTCAAATTTCCATTGAGCAATAGTACTATAACTCTTCCTGAAAGCACCTTAATTAAGTCTTTGACATTAGTCTTTATCAGGGCTTAGTAATTACAGCCATCCAAATTTATGATTATATTCTGGTTCTGCTCCACATGAGGCTTTCCTTAAAGTAAGGCTTGCATTAGGATATGTTCAATAATACATGTTTGGGGTGTATATATAAGTGATCAACTAACTTTTTTATGGTTGAATACTTTAGAAGTGAATCATTATTTCATACACCGAACAGATTTTTATTATATTGCTGTGTCTACACACATATATAAGAACTGTACTGATCATCTTTTTACCCTATCAAGATGTGTCTTAAAAGCTGATCCAACTGAATGTACAACTTTCTTAGGAATCTTAGCATCAACTTTCAAAATAAAAACTTGTCACTGGAGGCTTGTCAGTGCTTATCTACTACATTCCTGAATTAACAAGAAGGGAGATTTCTTTTTGACAGTTCTTTTATAGCTGCATGCAGCTGGAGAAAAACTAACTGCCAAGGGAAGTCAATTTTCTTTATTATCAATTTGACATTGGTTAACAGATGGTTTCTGGATACTATGGTAGTCTTCTTAATTTGTCTTTATGTTGCTGCAAATACCCGTGGTGAATTGCCTGATTATTTCATTTAATTCTTTGTCAACATGTACAAGGGAAGGTCATTAAATTCATGGAACAGTGTTATCAGAGAGGTGGGAGTACCAGTGCACTCAGTTTGATTATGTGGCTTATAATTGGTGTATGTGCCAAATTTCAGCCTATTTGCATCCATGTTCTTTCAGATATCACCAAACAAGCACATCAAATGTGAGGAAAACCCCAGCTATGGATAAAATTGTATTTCGAGTCTTCATTAAGTTTCTCACAAAACAAGGGAAAACACCTCAAACCATTTTGGAAGAGATGTTAGTGGTTTACGGGACTGTTGCCCTGGGAAACCCATGGCTTTCAAGTGGCATAGTTTTTTCACGCAAGGCAGAGAGTTGATCAAAGATGACCTCCATCCGGGATTCCTTGTTGAGGCCATCTCCTCAAACATTGTCAAAAATGTATAAAACTTGTAGTAGAAGATGTCAAGTTTAATAAAAAGCAGCTTGCAGAAATGGTTAGAGTGTCAACTACAACCATTTTGAATATTTTCCATCACCATCTAAGGATGTCAAAAGTCAGTGCAAGACAGATACTGAGAATGCTGAGTCCACTTTATAAACAACAGTGCATCAAGTATTCAAGACAGTTTTTGGACCTCTGCAGACAACAAAGATGAAGTTTTAAACCAGGTAGTCAGTGGAGATGAAACTTGGTTCATCATTATGAATCTGAGTCAAAGCAGGAGTGCATGCAGTGGCATAAAAAGGACACACCACCCCTACAAAGTTCAAAGTGTCTCAATCAACTGGAAAAATCATGGCTACTGTTTCTTGGGATTCGGAGGGTATACTGCTGATTGGATGAGGGTGTCACAATACCTGGAGTGTACTAGTCCAGTCAGCTGAGACAAGTAAAAGAATCTGTGAAGGAGGAAAATGGACCAAAGGGGAGCTGCTTTTGCATGACAAGGTTCCTATGCACAAGATGTTGCGTTGGCTGCTCTTCAGGACTGTGGCTTCCAAAAATTAAATAACCTCTCTACAGTCCAGGCCTGGTTCCGTGTGATTACTATTTGTTCCCAAATATGAAAAAAACAGCTTTGAGGGAAGAGATTTACAGACAATAAAGAGGATAAAACTGCAATTTTAGCGTATTTTGAGGGCAAATACTTTTTTCTAAGGGTATAAGTATATTTATTGAAAGATATGAAAAGTATTAGCATTAAGGGTGAATATACTGAAAAGGAAAAATAATAAATAGGTTGTTTTGGGGTTTTTTTGGTTGTTGTTCTGTTTTTGCTTTTCTTCTTCATTCTGTGAATTTCTTGACCATTCCTTGTACCTCTTTGTTTTGGAGCATATCCTATGAGATAAGTTACAAAAGGCAGATATTTGCATGTTGGACAACGACCATGCCTTGAAACCTAAAGCAGAACACGTAAAGGTAGGCAAATTTTTCAAAATATCCCATCTTAAAATCAAATAGGCTTTCTCTGAAGCATGCCATTTCTCCACAATACCTTGGACTCTCAACAGTGAATGGTATATAAAAGAAAGGTAAAAGGAATGTCTACCAAAAAAAAAAAAAAAAAAAAAAAAAAAAAAAAAAAAAAAAAAAAAAAAAAAAAAAAAAAAAAAAAAAAAAAAAAAAAAAAAAAAAAAAAAAAGAAAGAAAGAAAGAAAAAAAGAAAGAAAGAAAATGGAAACAAATACAGAGACACTTAAAAATAAAACTTCTTTCCAATTGAACATTAACCTCAGGTTAACTGCAACTTGTCTTTTTTACTTTTTTAGAATTTAAGTAAACAGAATTTAAATACTATACTTGAAAGAGTGAAATATTTTCTTGTATTTCAAAGGGCATGTAAAAGTAAGCTTACAATTGATTGAATCTTTTATCATTCTTTAAAATGCAAATGTGAATTCTTTCTATGAATGTTTTGGCAATCCAAAGAAATGAGCAAACTTTTAAAATATATAGAGTTTGAGAAAGCTTATTTATTCAGATAGTATTGCATACAATATTACATATACACACATACTTGTACATAAACAAATGAGAGAATTCAATGCAAGATAAGAGAGGTCATTGTTTCTTGTAAAAATTGCCTTGTGTTGTCAACTCTGACAGTGGTATATTGACTTCCAAAACATAGTCATTAAAACAACTATTAATTTTAACTTTTACTCCTAGTTATTTTTTGTGTATTCATTGTTAAATGATAAACATTTCTCAAAATTGATGCAAAATTATAGTTGTACTTTTACTTGGAATTATACTTTTAACAAAAAAAATTATTCCCTATTTTAAGCATTTTTTAATTAGATTTAAAAGATGGACTCAGTGGAATCAGAAAGCCCTTAAAATAGTACTCTGCCATCATAATAGCATAAGAGATGAACTAATATTGGTAGTAATGAATATTCTTTTGAAGTTTATGCTGGCACCTATGGGAAATAAAAATTTATATTAATTAATTCAAAATGCAAAAATCAATGTTGCCAGTTACGAAAGAAAATAGAAATTTCTATGTGGATTTTATTACTATTTTACTCAAAAAAAGGTCCATTTAGAGTAAGCTATAAGTTCTTCAACTGTTCCTTAAAAACCTAGATTTGATATGTGCCCATGGAAATGGAGCCACATAATCCACAGAACTCATTTCTAAGAATCGTGTGTATTAAAATTGGTTATTTGCAATAAAGTAAAAGTAAACTGAATTAACCCTGTATGTGGTAAAATCATATGTAAGTTGATTTAATACTGCTTTTGTCCATTTTTTTTACATTTCTTTCTCTTCACTTCTACCCTTTTAAAATGTACTGTTTTTTTCAAAGTAGACAGCAAATGAGACTATTTTTTAGCCTTCAATCCGCCGTTAACATAATGTAGTAAGTGCATATATATTTATAATTGTTATGGCTTCTTGATGACTTACCCCTTTTTTGTTGGAAAATTTTTTCTTTTTCTCTAGCTTTTAATTTTGAATTTTCCTGTCTTAAAATTGTTTTAAACATGTATTGTCTTAAAATTTATTAAATTTAATATTAATATAACCACTTCAGCTCTTTTTTTCTCTTTTTTCTTTTTCTTTCTTTTTTTTTGGTTATTGTTTGCATGGTATATCTTTTTCCATTCTTTTATTTTCAATCCCTTTGTGTCTTTGTATATAAAATATATTACCTGCAGACAGTACAAAGTTTATTTTTTTTTTAATTCACTCTGCCAATTCTTGCCATTTTATTGGAATGCTTAATCCACTTTATGCTTAATGTAATTACTGATAAGATAAGGTTTAGATCTGCCATATTGTTACTTAATTTCTACATGTCTTAGGTCTTCTTTGGTCCTCTATTTCTCCATTACTGTCTTCTTTTGTGCTAAACATATATTTTTTCCTAGTGTGCTATATTAATTTCCTTGTTTATTTTACTGTTTTTTGAGATCTCTTTCAAAATTGTTGCCCTGGGGATTACAGAATAACATCTTAATGTAAAAAATCTAGTTTAATGTCAACCTCATTTTAACAATATATAACACTTTGTGTCCAGAAGCTGTATGTAGAATTCTTGGTTGACAGCCTCTTTCAGCACTTCGAATATATTGTCACACTGCTTCTGGCCTCCACTATTTCTGATGGAAAGGCAGCTCTAAATTTTATTAAAGATTCCTTGTATATAATTATTATGTTTTTCTTTTTCTGACTTCAAGATCCTCTCTCTTTCTTTGACCTTTCCAAATTTCAGCAAGATGTATTTAAGTATGGATATCTTTGAGTTTAATGTATTTGGAGTTAATTGAGCTTCTCAGATATGTTTTTAGATTAATATTCTTCATCAAATTTGGTAAGTTTTGAACCACTATTTGTTCCAGTGTTCTTTCTAATCCTCTTTTCTTTCTTTTTTGACTACAGTTATCATATGCTAGTGTATTTGAAAGTATATAGTAGTTCTCTGAGACTTGGTAATTTTATACATTCTTTTTTCTTACTATTCCTCATTAATAATTTGAGAAATCTCCATGGACTTATGGTCAAGTTTGTTGATTCTTTCTCCTGTCAGCTGAAATCTGATAGTCAGCATTTCTAGTGAATTTTCATTTCAGAAATTTTACTTTTCAACTGAAAACATGTATTTGGTATTTTTAAACTCATTTTTGTCTCATCATTGACATTCTTTATGCAGTGAGATATTATTCTCATACTTTCCATTAATTCTTCATACATGACTTCCTATTCTTTGAAAATGTTTATAATAACAGATGTAAAGAAAATTTGTCTAGGAAGTCCAGCATCTACCCTTTCAAAGAGATTTCTTTTTCTTTCTTGTGTTTTGGCCATACTTACTGTTTTTTGCTTGTTTCATAATTTTTGTAGAAAACTAAACTTTTTAAATGAGATAATTTGGATACTCTGGAAAAGTTTCCTATTCATCACCAGGTTTTGTCATTGTTTTGTTTGTGTAATGATTTTCTAGGGCTAATTCTGTAAAGTCTTTATTTTTTGTCTTATGTGGCCACTGAAATCTCTACTTCAATTCACTTGATCAGCTAATAATTAGATGAATATTTCATTAAATGTTTTGAATCAGTAGAACTCCCAACCTTTGTAGAATGACTGTGTGTGTGTGTGTGATGATGTGTGACTTCAGTTCTCCAAGAGTTTACAATTATGACTCATCTTTCTGTTCCAGCTTGTGTAGATCTTGAAAGTCAACTAGAAGTGAGAGATGAGGGAATTCTCAGGTGTTCAGGCACATACACACAAACGCAGGAATATTTTGGAGCCTGTCAAAGCCCCAAATGAAAATCTTTTAACACATATTTTCCTTTAAAGTATTTTTGGCTACCCTCTTGTGTGGTGTAACTGGTATCACTGACTTCGGCAGCTTCAAGATTAAGCAATTGATGCTTACTGCTTATGACAAACTGGGATGGGGCTGTCCCACTGAGCAAGCTTTGAATAAGGTCAAATGATGAAAAGCCATGCATGGAGACCTTTTCCCAGAGAACTTCTGGACATGTCTAATAGTGACAGTTCTCTGGGGGTGGGACTTCCATGGCAGCTCCAAATCTATTCCCCTTTAGTCACTGTTAGACTGCTGGTTTTTAAGGCTACCACAGAGTTCATAAGAGGAGAATACAGTAAGGAAAGTTAAAATACCACAAAAATCTCTGTCTTAATGAGATGCAGCCATTTTTCTGAAATACATGCTGCTTGAATTTTGAAAGCTTTTTATTAATTTCCAGAATTCTGAAAAAGTTGAATTTGACAAATATTTTTTATTTTCTATTGCTTTTTACAAAGGAACAGTTTTTCAGAGGTCTTTAATCTACCATTTTAGAAATTCTTGTCTCTTTCTGATCTAATTCTGAAGTAAAGAATTATAAATCTCTTCCTACATGTAGGAATTGGAGAATATCATTTCAGTTATATTTATAGGAAAGAACTTGGTCAATGATTCAGAGTAAGTCTTATTCCCAGGGTTGGGCAGCAAAATAGACCTATTCATACATTGGGCTAGTTCAGGAACACTACCATGGCTGTGATTTCACAACTCCACAAATTAAAGAGTACCACAGAAGAACTGTATTGAATATTCAAAGTTTATAAATGATAGCTTTGACATTATTGGTAAGATTTTTAGTGCTATAGAAATATAGTTTGTTATAAAAATCTGCTTGTGTTTATTGTGTGAATTATATAGATCTATGTTTTATTTTCATTACTAATTAGTTTCATTAGTTCTCACTGTCTGAGCTCTTCTTTTCTACTGTAATTTCTTTAAGGGCTGAGCCTTCAGTGTATTCAATTTTTAATACCTCATGTCATAAACTTTTTGGTAATTTTTGTTGATCAATTTAGAAAATACATTAAGAACTAGTATAAACCAATCACTGTGAATTACATAAGGGATATAAGATGAGGAAAAAGTCTACTCTTGACAGCCTCAAGTCCCTTAGAAATTTCTTAAATACTCTTCATTTATATTATTAACCCTTTATATTCCTGTATGATGTGTTTAATTTTCATTCATCTTATGGAGTACTATGGGTGATCAAAGAGAACAAGTGAGACCATAACAGAACACTGAATGTAAGGTATCATGGTGTGCTTAATTTGTACACTTATGAAAATTTATGCATTGCTTAGAGATCCATAGAGATATTGTTTCCAGGGATTAAAATTATTACTACAATCAGCTGAAATGATCAGGCTAATTTTCAAGTTCATCAGTAATAGTTAGATTCAATTTACTATTTGAAATATTATGGACATTTAAATATAAATGAAGAAAATACCATGTTAAGGAAATTAAATATAAATTAAGAATTATGAAAGAGTACAACAAAACGGTGGCATGAGAGAAACCTCTGAAAAACTCCTCTGGAGATTACAACTAATAAAACACCTATACCTCAACCAAGGACCCTGTACACAATTCACAATCACAGCTAAGAAACCCACTCATCACATTAAGGTACCTGCAGCAGAGGGTTAAATAAAGGAGAAATAAGAAGAGTGGGGACATGGCCATGTGAGGGTCCCCACTTGGAACTCTACTGCTGGGGGAGGGAGGAGGAAGAAGGGGGCAGGAGAGCACTCTGGACCTCACTCAGCCCTTGGGACAGAGGAAAGGGAGCCCTGAGGAGGGAGAATGAGATACTGCAACCACCTCACTGTGGCCCCAGGAGGTGCAGACTGGTCCTCAAAACACAGTGGCTGGACTTCACTCTGGTTCCCAGAGGAGAGGGAGTGACTGTGCAGTGAGGAGCTGCAGCACAAAAGCTCCGGCCAGAAAGAAGGAGAGAGGGGACTGTGTGCATTTCTCAACCCACAACCAGGATGATCTTAAAGACCAGCATACAGGACAGACCCCAAGACTCAGGGCAGAATCCACAAGTGGAGCAAACTGAGAACAGAAAGGCACAATCACACCCAAACTCCCTGCATGACCCCCAGAGCCACAGGAAGAAAACAAAGCCACAAATGCCCCTTCCCCACAGATCTCTGCTCACCCATGATCAACAGTGAACACCAAAGAAACTGTAGCAGTGAGGGTCCAGAGAGGCTGTCAAAATGAGAAACCAGAGAAAGGGAGCTGAAATGAAAGAGATGGGGACAGATGACCCATCAGCAACAGAGCCCAAAGCAACCATTATAAAAATGCTTAAGGAACTGAAGGATAATTTCAACAGAGAGATAGTAAGCATTAAGAATAGACTTACACACCATTATAAAGTACCAGACAGAGATAATGACTACATTAACTGAAATGAAGAACAGAATAAAAATAACTAAAATAGAAGTGCAAAGCAGTGATTAGCAGGAAAAGCCCGCAGAAAACACCCAACCAGAACAGATAGAAACTAGGATCCAAAAAAGTGAGGATGGACTGAGAGTGTTCTGGCACTATATTAATGATAAAAATATTCAAATCATAGTTCTACCAGGAGAGACAGAAGAAAAGCAAGGGATCAAGAAATTATTTGAAAAAATAATGACTGAAAATTTTTCTAACCTGGCAAAGGAAATAGACATACAAGCCCAGGAACCATGGAGAATCTCAAACAAGATAATCCCCAATAGGAACACACCAAGACACATCATAATTAAAATGCCAAAAGTTAAAGAAAAAGAGAAAATTCTAAAAACAGCAAGAGAAATGCAAGTAGTAACTTATAAAGGGACACCCATTTGACTCTCAGCTGATTTCTCACCAGAAACTTTATAGGCCAGAAGGGATTGGCAGAAATATTCAATGTGATGAAAACCAAGGACCTACAACCAAGATCAATGTACCCAGGAAGGCTAGCATTCAAAATCGGAGGACAGATAAAGAGCTTCCCACACAAGGAAAAGCTAAAGGAGTTCATCACCACCAAACTAGGACTATAAAGAATGTTAGAGGGACTTCTTTAAGATGGGAGGAGGGATGGGAGAGTGGGTAAAATAAGGGAAGGGATGGAGAAATTTAATTTGATTATTAACATAAAATCAAAAGCAACAAAGACACAAAACTTGTGGACACAGTCAATAATTTAGTAGTTACCTGAGGGTAAGATGGGGGTGGGGGTGAAGGGACAGGGACACAAATATATTGTGATGGAAAGAGAACTGACTCTGGGTGATGAACACATAATACAATACACAGAAGATATATTGTAGAATTGTACACCTAGAACCTATGTCATTTTTACTAATCAATAAATGTCACCCCAATAAATGTAAAAAATAAACAAAAAGAAAAAACTATTATTCACTATAAATGAAAAAAATATTTTGGTATCCTTCAAAAATTTGGTTATAAAAAATATCCTATCTTACGTATTACTTATTATGTTCTGCAACTGAAATGGACTAAAAACTTTATGGAATTTTATGTTGATATGATGTGTTTTTTCCAAAAGTTAGTTGAGAATATGGTATCAGAGTTATCATTTTCATGATAATACTCCATTTCTCATCCTCATGGGTATAAAAACTTATAGTTGAGTACATGAAATGAATGTCATTTGAATAGAATCAAAATAACTAAAAACGAATGAATTTTATGTGTAAAGATAAAAAATGTCTTAGCTCTGGCTGCTGTAACAAAATAGCATAGACTGGGGGGCTTAATTAAAACCCATTTATTGCTCGTCTTTCTGGACAATGGGCAGTCTACAATGAAACCGCTGATGGATTTGGTTCCTGGTGAGAGTCCTCTTCCCTGTCTGCAGGTGACTGCCTTCTTGTTATATCCTCACATGACGGAGAGAAAGAGAGCTCTGGTCTCTTCCTCTCATAAGGACACTAACTCTACAATAGGGCTGTACGTGCATGACCTGATCTAAACCTAATACCCTCTTCATATAGCACCACAGTGGGAGTTAGGGCTTCAACATATGAATTTGGGGGGACATATACATTCACTCCATAACAAAACATTAGGAAAATATTTAGGTTTGTAACTGAATACAGAGGATTATTCTTAAGCTTGAATATTTTCCTAGACATTGAGGGAAATAGAAGATAATTAGACAAGGAAATTGAAAACATTGGTTTGGTCCTCGAGTTTAGTTTCCAGTTGGGAAGATAGAACAATTACAAAACACAAGGTGATGTGCATACCACAAATCAATATTGTGATGCTTATGAGGTGGATATTACCGGAGCCCATTTTTGATGTTTACCGTTGATATGTTGAAGTAATCCCTTTCTAACTGCTCCCCCCTCTCACGCATGCACCATGTCTTAAAAACAAATTTCTCAGCCTACAGGAAAACATATCCAAAATGAATTATCAAATACTTTTCAAATATCAAGACCAAACAGTGTTTGTTTGCAGTCTTATTTTATGTAGTTTTAAATAATTTTAATAACTTTACAAAAGTATTTAATTTGACTTTTTATTACTATATTATCCTCATGTTCTCTGAATACTATTATAAAATACAAAACCGTATTGTGTATTGATAAAATATATCCCCCCTGTGTTATTTAACATACGCTTTATTGTAGCTCTCTCATGGCATCTCTTCATGTATTCATGTTTATGAAACTTGAACATAAAGGGAGTTTCTATAAACTTGGAATATAGACTCTCAGCAAAATTCCTCCTTCATTAAATCCCTTTTGAGATAACCGAAAATGTAATATTGTAAGTGGAGCAGTTTAAAACCTTACATTTTGTTCCTTTTAGGATTTGCTTTGATGTGATACCTCTACATTTGTTTTTTTATGTAAATGAATACAACCCAGGGATTGATGAATCACCTCTGGGTTTTCTCGATGCAAATTCATAGAATATTTAAGATATTTAAGAGTACACTTGCTCTTCAACTGATTATTGAGCTCATCTTGTAAAACCATGAAATATACTTTGAAACTTCATGTAAAACATACAAGTGTTTCCAAACTATTCTTCAATACTGAGAAAATCTGACACATGCTGTGAGTACCTTTATTTCACATGATTGATTTGTCATAAATATTACCAGCTTCTATTAAATAGTAACTGTGGAAGGAGCAGTTTAAAGAATTATAGTGGGGGGAAGTCATGAATCTGATACTACTACTTGTTAACTGCTGTCGGTGATGAGTGTGAAACTTAATTTGCGTTAATCAATGTGAGGTGAAGAGAGCACAAATTAATTTGACATGCAGATTTTGTACTTTAGTAATGATGCTGAAAATATTCTGGGCCCAAGCAAAAATAGCATAGTTATCACCTAGGTCAGTGGACCAAACTGTGTCCTGCTTGTAGCAATATTGTGCACATCTTCTTTAAGACTGAATTGGGTAAACTCTCTAATCTAGCCCCTTTGGTCTTCTTGGTAATAAATTGATGAAGCAAAACTGACTTTTCTCCCCACAGCATATCATACCACAGTGTGTGTGTGTGTGGGGGGAAATGTGTGGGGGAGGAACACATTTAATTTTGAGATAAACTTTACATAAAATAATTGCACTTTGACTACCAATAGTGCTCAAACAAAACCTTGAGCCTTTTTTCACTGCTTTCTTAGTCCTTACGGAGAGCAAAGAAGTTCTACATTTCTGTCATCTGCAGATAAACAAGTGATAAAACTGTTGCTTTTCCATCATAAACAGACTGTTACATTAGTAATTGTGTGTATGTTTTCTGTTAAGAAAAAGTTTTTATGAACTGTCTTGGGAGAGCTCAGTGTTTTGAAATCTATACTTTCTTACAAAATGTTGCAAACAATTTATTGATGCCGCTGGCTTAGTTTTCCCTTTCACAAAAATATAGGGAGCTAAAAATGAATTGGGGAGAAAAACAGACCTACCTAACATAATGCCTGCTCAGTTAACAACTATTTACCATAATAGCTCTTGAGTATTTTTACTGTGTTTTCAGCAAAATCTCCTTTTGTTCCAGTATGATGACTTTTCAGTTAAAGGCACACTAAATTAATATGCTATCAGAATGATACTTTGACATTTTAATTTCAGGCAAAGACACACTCAATAATTTATTTGACAAAACAGTTCCTAGAAAAATTAGAGAAAATAATTGAATTTTGTCCCTGTGTTTGGATGAACCCCAAATGTTTTTCTTTTGTCTGTATGCCAAGTAAAAAAAATGAATAGCATTTTCTTTTATTCTTGTGTCTCTTGTGTACAACAATGTTGCTATGTATTTCAAAGTGTTCTTGTGATTGAGTAGCTTTTCTATTTTGCTCTAAATGATTTAAGTAGAGTTTGAGTACTGCGGAATCATAAGCCCCAGAAAGGGTGAAAATTTAGTGATAAAAACGGTGCAGTAAAAGAATGCACCATCCAAGAAGAGATTGCTTCTTTTGTCTTTTCTACCACTACCATGGAGTCTTTTCCTTCTTAAGAATAATAAACCTATATTGCATTAATTTTGTGTAAAAACTGTATTATTATGAAAATTGTTTTTCCTTATATAAATGCATTTTGTTGTCAATCGACATGTTTTTCTGTGTATATATTTGTGTGTATACGTTTTTTTTTTAACTTTTTACTTAGTGGTGGGATTTTTAGCAATTAACTCATAAGGTTTTTAAGCGAGGGATGGGTGAATTTCCAGTGGTCATAGTGGAGAAATTTTTATTCCTTTTTTTCTAGAATTATACTTTGATTAACAGTATGCAGTACCCTTTGTGAAGAGTTTTCCAATGTACTTACATGCATGCCTTTTGCATATGAAGTTATTTAGACACATCTTTCTGATTGGCCAAATAGAAGGCAAAACGCAATTTTGACATGTTTTTGAATTAGATTATACTTAAGTCCTTTTGTTTTTTTAATGTCAGAGTAGTTTATAAGAAGCTAAAAAGGAAGTTTAAGATGAAAATTTGCATTCAGATATCAAAGTTTAATGCTTATACTTTGTCCTCTTAAGACTAGAACTTAGAACTTGTTATTTCAATAAGGCAGCCTTTATAGAAGGTGGTTTCGGGAGTCAGAGCATCATCTCTGCGTATAATGCCTGTAAGCACGTTGGAACAGCCGGTGACCCTATACCTCGGTCCATATGTGATGAGATACACCAGAATTTAAAGACACAGAGTTATGTTCAGAAATGTTGTGCAAACATGTTGATATGACTAAACATTGACACCAAGAGTGCTTCACTGGCTCTGTAGTACATAATTCTCTTTATACACAATGCACGATTAGTTGGGCCTGTCAATATCATTGCCATGGTGATTTGCTCCATGATGAAAACACTAAAATATATATTAATGCTCAATAGGTGCAGTTGTTTGACTTGTAGAGCTGGCAAATTCTTAAACTTATTGGGATCTTTAATGACTTGGTAAAATTATCTTGCATAAAAAGGAGATATAGATTACATCACAAGGATATGAGCATCATTTAAAAATACCTAATGTATAATGAGCATTCCTAATGTATAATGTTAGACACAAGGCTTATGTGTATTATTATCTAATGGTATCCTAAAAAATGTTGTGAATGTGTTATACTTTTAAATTAATGAGAAAATTAAGGCTCACCATTAAGTTCATCGTGCAGTGTCGTACTGCTAATGCATTGTGGAACCAGCACCACATCTATTGTTTTAAGTTTTCTTCTAGAAGCCTCGCTATAAACTAATACACCATACTATGTCTTTTAAGAATGAGATACTCTATGCAACTCTGCCATCAGTGTTTCCTGCGTAATTCTTTCAGGTGAAGGCTTCTAACTTTTGTAAACCCTTTCATCCACTTAATCATTCACACAAAGGTTAAACACCTATGAATTCCTGCAATTATTCAGATATTCAAAAATAATTATCGAACCCTCTTTCTGTGCTAGTAACCACTCAGGTGGTGGGGCTATATCAATACATGAGAAAACAATAGTCCAGTTCTCAAAAAGAAAGAAAATACCAAGTATTAATAGGTACTGAAAACAATGCAGTGTGAGATCGGGAATGCAGTGTGAGAGAGAGAGAGAAACTCATTTCTAATCATATTTTCCTGTTCTTGCAAGTTTCTCACTTTTTTTATTTCTATGACTTTGATAACATCAGGGTTTTCATTTCTTAGATATTTTCATTTTCCTGTAGTCTAGCCTTATACCCTCTATCCAGTTTCACCTGTTTTCTTATCTAGTGGAGTTTCTATGATTCAATATTTCAACCACTTTTTGGGGGGACGAGGGGGGTAACTCCCTGGCTGGGAATGGAACCCAGGCCACACTGTGGAGAGCACCGAAGCCTTAGCCACTGCACCACCAGGGAACCCCCCTCAACCACTTCCTTATCCCTCTATTACTTTTCTTTTCTTTCCCTTTGCCTTGTTCACACCCAAACTTAAGCTAAAACTAGCAACTACCCTCTGAAAAGAACCGTGCCAGGCCGGCTGAGCAGTCACGCTAGAACTGGACTTAGCCCTACCTTCAGCATGTCGCAACCGCCTGTCTTTGTCTCCGGCCAGCTCTTTGCCCCTTGTTCCCACATCGCTGTGGAGCGACATTCCGAGCTTCCCCTGCTTTCTCAATGGTAGGCTCTAGCTTCACTGGCACAGTCAGTGTCTCGTTTCCTGTCTTCTGCCTGCCCTGCACATTTTAGAGGAATTGCATTCCCTCCCTTCTGTTTACTCACACTGTAGATCTATTCCAGCTTCTTTCTCTCCACGGGCCTTTCCCAGCCATGACGCGACTTTTTCTTCCAAGCAAGTACCTATGTCTGTGCTGCTCTCTAAAAGTCATATGGATGATGAAATCCTCAATGTTTATTCCCATCTCATTTGGGTCATTTTTCTTCTTCACTTCTCCTTCAAATTAAATGTAATTGGGAGGAGTGTTGGTTGAGTGACCTTAATGCCTAAGTCTATGGCGTACTGCAAGCCAGATGCTTCTGTGGTCACTGTAGGGTGGAGTCTGCTAGGCCGATCTCAAATCTGTGTCTGTTGGCCAGAGCCCACCTCCCCTGGGCAATGCGGGGGGAAAACAGAGTAGCCCTTGCTTTTTGGCTGAACCTTTTATAACCCTACCTCGTCTTCACATAGCATATGCTTGCATAGTTTGAAACCTCGTTAAACTAACTTGGGTATTCCTAAATGTCCAGGCTCATATATTTATAATCACCTTATTTATAGGTATTCATCTTTATGAATACCATAATTCTGCATAAAATGATTATGTTGATATTTTTAGCTCTTTTCATCCCCATTTTTATGGCTATACAGTGTAAGATTATATGTATAATCAAATATTTTCCTGACTATGCATATTTAGCAAAACTCATTTTATTGGTAACAAAACATTCAACTGTAAATATTCTTCATGAACCCTTATGTTGAATATCTGCTTTCATTGTAGATTTTAATTTGTTTACAGATAATCTGTCTTTTCCCTTTCAGCTACTTTCAAAATTTGTCATTGTCTTTTATTTCTGTAGTTATATTGATATCTGTCTAGGTATCTATCCTGCTTATGTTTGTCTCTCAAACCTAAGAATTCATGTGTTTCTTTAATTTAGAAAAATTCGTAGATTATTTCTAAAAACAATTATTTTTATTTCAGCCTTAGTTTCTCCAAGACCTGTCTTCAGGTCTGCTCATTCTTTTTTTGGTATTTCTTAATCTCTCTTAAATTTGGTGAGTTTACATCTTAATATTAGATCCTAGAAAAATTTTTTAGATTTATCTTTTACTTATTATTTCTATTTTTAGTTATTTCTAATATGCTATTTACCCAGATATCCAATTTAAAATATTTAAAGCCATATATTTTGTGTCTAGATTTTTTATTTTGCTTCTCCTGAAAGTTCTAGAACTGAAGATTCTCTATCTCTCTTTCTTTCTTGTCTACACCATGAGATTTCTTGATTTGGGGGAAATTACCTTTATTTTTAAAAGCTTGATATAACTATGATTATTTTCTACTTTGTACTCTCTCTGCATTGTAATGGTAAATGGAATTTTTGGAACTACTTTTTGTGAATCTCAAGGGTTTTTATTTTAGTTATGTTAATTATTTTGGGTTTTTTATTTTATTTTTTCAGAAACTGACATTTCAACTTTCTAAGTTACTAATACTTTTCAGCTGTTTCTAAGGTGTTTATGTCCAGATGATTTTATGCTTCTAGTTCTAAAATCCACAATCTCTTATGTAACTACAGTATCATGGATTTAGTGTTCTCTTTAACCTGCTAGATGTATTATTTACAATTTATTCACATTTTATTATCGTTCTAATAACTCTTTTCTCCATTAGCTCTTCTGATTATTGAGGTTGATACTCCCCTATTAATTAATATTGCTAAAACTTAGTTGGTAATTTTATTTTTGTTTTTGAGTTTTCCTCTAGCAGTTCTCTGATGCTCTGCTGGTTTTTCAAATCCTAGCTCAGTGGGTCATGCATATAGTCAGAAGTGCTATCAGACACCAAAATTTTGACTTGACTTTCTGAGCATAAGATCTCATCATCGTTCTTTCAGAGTCTCACCAGTGGCCTGGCCCTTCGGTGCAAATTGCTATACCTATTGATCCAGTGTCAAAGGGAAGTGTTTCTGTTGCCAACACTTACAGAAAGGGACTTGCCTAGTCAGCTGATGTGGCTTTCTCTAACTCTTTAGTCTTCCGATAGTACTTTTTTTATTTGTATTTCAGGATTTTTTATTTATAAAATATGTATTTACTTTTGAGTCTAGAGATTTAAAACTGTGATTTACATGACTATAATTATTTTCTATTTTAATCTCTTCAGGCTTTATGTTTTCATCACAATATTGCGAAGGATAATTAAACTTTTTTTTAATTTTCTACAATGTTTTTGTTGATGCTTAGGTCTCTTAAATTGTCTCCTAATTTCCAGAGTTTCTTTAGCCTTTATTTCCTTTCTTTGACTCATGTCGCTTCTGAATTCTGCCCCTTCCCTTCATTTTTAGTTAGTTATTTAGTTTGTTTTACTTCTGAAACAGTTGTCTCTTTCCTTCTTTGCTTTCTAATAATGTTTATGTAAATTTTGTTTATTTATTTTTGACATGTAGTAATTTGAGCATATTTAGTGTATACAGCTCAACATGTTTAGGGAGAAGTATACACCCATGAAACCATCACCACTATCAAGGCCACAGACATATATTATACATCAACACCTAATGTTACTTCTCACCCCTTTTATTATTGTTATTGTTATTATTATTAATTATTCTGTGGAAATAATATGTGACATAATGTCTACCCTATAGAAAAATTTTAAGTATGAAATATATTATTGTTAACTATATACACTCTGCTGAGTAATAGATCTTCAGATTTATTTATTTGCATAATAAAACTCTCCCAACCAAGAGGGAAAGTTTTAAAATATCTCTTTTTTTAGTTGATATGATTACATATAAAAATCTTAAATATCCCACTAAAAACTGTTTAAACTGATAAAAAATTCAGTAAAGTTACAAAATACAGTAAACATACAAATATCAATTGAATTCTATATACTAAAAATAAACTGAAAAAGTATTAGAGGAAAAAGTCCCATTTATAATAACATCAAAAAGAATAAAATGCATAGGAATAAACCAAGGAGATAAAAGATCTATACATTGAAAACTATAAAAGTATGATGAAAAAATGGAGGGAAAAATAAATGAAAATATATTCCTTGTTCAAGGATTAGAAGAATTAATATTGTTAAAATATCTATACTATCCAGCGATTTACTGATTTAATGCAATCCCTTTCAAAATTTCTGTGGCATTTTTCAGAGAAATAGAAAAGGTAATCCTAAAATTTATGTGGAACCACAAAAGATTCTGAATAGACAAAGCAGTTTAGAGCAAGAAGAACAAAGCTGATGTCATCGTACTTCCTGAGTTCAGATTACATTACAAAGCTATAGTAATGAAAACAGCGTAGTATTGGCATAAAAGCTGACACATAGACCAATGGAACAGAATCAAGAGCCCAGAAATAAGCCCAAACATATACAGTCAACTAATCTTTAAGAAGGGCTCCAAACATACAAAATGGGAAAAGGATTTTTTAAAATAAATATTGTTGGGAAAACTGGATATTCACTTCCAAAAGAATGAAATTGGATCTATATCTTATACAATATACAAAAATCAACTCAAAATAAATTAAACACTTAAATGTAAGACATGAAACCATAAAAGTTTTAGAAACGCTTCTTGACATTGGTCTTAGCAATGAGTTACTTGTTAAAACACAAAAATCATTGGTAATAAAAGAAAAGTGGAACTATATCAAGCTAAAAACTTTCTGCACATGAAGGAAGACAATCAAAACAAATAGGCAATCTGTGGAATTGGAAAAAAATTACAATTGAAACTAGAACAACAGGAGGTTTAGAGATGCCCATTGCCCATGCCATCAAAAATCTACATATAACTTCAGTCAGTCCTCCACATATGTGGGTTCTCAATTTTAGAGTGACCCTTGAAGTACATGGGTTTGAACGACATAGGTCTGTTGAACTGTACTGGTCAATTGCAAAAAGTTTGCTTATATATTGACTAGTGCAGTTCAAACCCCTATTGTTCAAGGGTCAATTGTATTTGCAAACCATGTATCTGACAAAGGGTTTATACCTAAAATATATAAGGTGCTTCTACAACTCAACAGCAAAAAATAAATAACCTGATAAAAATTAGGCCAAGGACCTAAATAGACATTACTTCAGAGAAGACATAGAAATGGTCAATAGGTATATGAGAAAATGCTCGTTAATAATCATTAGGGAAGTACAAATCAAAACCAAAATGAGATAGCACTTTGTACTTGTTAAGATTACTATTATTTAAAAAAAAATTCTAAGTGTTGAAGAAGATATGGAGCAAAGGGAACCAAACACTCTTAGAGGGAATGTAAATTGGTATTCCCATTACAAAAAACAACATGAAGGTTCTTTAAAAAATTAAAATATAGAGCTACCATATGATCCAGCAATTTCACTTTGGGGTATATATTCAAAGGAAATGAGATTGGAATTCTGAAGATATATTATATTTGCATTTCTATGAACAGTAGCCAATATATGGAAACAACTAAGTTTCCATCAATGGATGGGTGGATAAAGAAAATGTGTTGTATACATACAATGAAATATTATTTAACCTTTTAAAAAAGAAGGAAATCCTGCCATTTCCAACAACATGGATTGATCTGGAGGACATTATGCTAAGTGAAATAGATCAGATATAGAGAGACAAACACTGTATGATCTCACTTATATGTGGAAATTAAAATGGTCAACTCACAGAAGCAGAGAGTGGAATGGTAATTTCCAGGGTTTGAAGAGAGGGAGAAATGGGGAGGTAATGGTCAAAGGATACAACATGACACAACACTTTGAATCACTTAATTTTTTCTCACAGGTCTTATTATTTTTCTATGTTAATAAATAATAAAAATTCCCAGAATTTAATCTTTAATGGTTATCATTGTTTTTCATGCTCAACAACTACCCATGAAATTTGCTCAACACATATGAATTATCACCTAAACTTAGATCTTACTCTCTAGTACACCTCCAACCCAGATGTACTCTAGGTTATTGATTAATCCTGATAATTTATTTTAAATATATGATGACAAAAGAACTTTACAATTTCTGGGAGTTCCCTGGTGGTGTAGTGGCTTAATTTCGGCGCTGGCGCTGTCAACACTGCAGCCTGGGTTCGATTCCCAGCCAGGGAACCACCCACCTAACAAAAAGCAAAAAAAAAAAAAAAAAAAAAGAAATTTACAATTTCTAAATTTATTTTCTTATTTTAGATGATGAGATTGTGAGAATTCCTCTGTAAATACTAATAACAACCAAAAAGTAACAGAAACAAAATGATATAAACATGTTGCTGTAACAAATATTATTCTAAATAGGAAAGGTCATTCCATACTTGTCCAATTATTTGAATGTTACCTGAATGAAATAGTAACTTGGAGACGCTGGTGTAATGTAAGTGGTACTTTGCCAGGCATGTTTGTGTATGGCAAATTATGCCTTCTTGATGGTGCTGTGCTGTTCTCTCATCCAAAATGCCATCCAATGTCATCACTAATGGCGATGTATTCCTGTGTACAGTTGCTGCAACTGAGTAGAACGCTCTAGGTGGGATTTTCAGGAACATAACATTTGTGTCCCTTGTATGAGAGACACTCATTTCTGAGTCTCTGTGGTTTTCTCTTCTCTCATCATAAGCTGTTTGCAATTTCTTTGGGCATTGAGCCATTCTGATGTGGTATGTAGTTTGTTTTATTCAGTGGTTTCTTATCATGCATAGATGAAATGCCTTTTTATCACTCATTTAAATTATTGTTTTTCTCTAGTGATGGATTTTTGCAGCTTCTGTATTTACTTTATTACTTGTGACTAAGGCATGTTTTCCTATCAGGAACCCAGCAGAGGTTTGCCTTTAGTGTTACTTCATCATCATTCTGCACTACACTCTCAGCAATATCTCTATGCAAAGAAAGAGGCAGGAGTCTCTGGGTTCAATAGTTTCAGTGAAATAACTCCTGCTTTCCCTCATAGCCTCAGACTGCATTGCAAATGATTTTAGAATTTTACAACTTACATTAACATAGTTAATTTATTTTCTGTGTTCTATATTTCATATGGTTATGTTTTTCCTGAATAGAATGGGCAAAGCGATAAAGTGACATGAGCAGTTGTCTTCTCATCCCTTCTCTCCAAACTCAAATTATGATATAAAATTTTCATAGAATGTCACATTTATTTCTGAAGATTTAAGTGAGTGAATAAATTCTAGCCAGACTTTTGGAAATTTCTCCAAATAAACTGAGGCTCTCATATCATTCACACACATACACAAAAGCCAAAGAAAACCCCACAAAAATGTTGAAATGTGTTCTTAGTAGCTGTTTTCTTCTAAATTTTCTGCTTAGCTAAATTCAAATAGACCCAAATTTCTTTATTTATTCATAAAGTTAAATAATTTGGAAACAGTTTTAGGTGGATTTAAATCCTATCCCCCTTCTTCAGACAGAACCACTTTGAAACTGTCATGAAAGATAAAAAGGTATCCTATTTGTTAAGATCCTCAGAGGAAAAGTCTACTTCCTTCCTTAGTAACTATTCTACGTCCCGCATCTCTTACCATCAATATTTTCTAAGGCCTAACTAAAATCCTGATAATAATTTAAATATATTTCATTTGTTTATTCAGAGCAAATATAATAATTCTTTTCAACAAGTTGCAATACTAGTCTCTGTAAAGCATGTGTATTTGAGTTAGACACTGATCTTGCTTATTTTAACTTCCTAGAAAAGATAAGTTAAGTAATTAAACAACTATGAAAAGTAATTAATGACAAAAATATTCATATAGTCAAATTATTTTTCAGATAAAAGTTTAGTTTGAGTTGCAAGGACAAGGACAAAGTCTTTAGAAAGCTGAGCTGAAGATGTGTCAGTGCTTGAAGAAGAGTTGTATGAAATTCAGGGCACTAGGACATTACTATTTAAGATTTTCGATGCCAGAAGAAAGCTTGAAGTTTATTCTGGTAGAAGAAGAGCAAAACCTTGTTTGAATCTAAGCTCTGTCTTAATGCCTTTTGGTCCACCTATAAACACATCCCTAATCCTCAGTTTCTCATGTATTAGATAATAATAATATACACATTTCAACATATTTGTGAGGATAAAGTGAGATAATGTACAAAGTGTTTACCATAGTTCTTGGCATAAAGTTCTCAGTAAAAGAAAAGAAAGCTGATATCAATAAAGATTACAATTATAATAATATTTATGGTGACAATTGGAAACCATCAAGAGATTTTGAGCAGTGGAATGTGATTATAACCATGTTTCAAAAGAATTAATCCAAGAATAGCATGTAAATGTAAGTAAACAACTGAAACATTTGAAGTAAGGAGATTAGCTTTATGAAAAATAAATAATCTAGATATCTTTTAAAGGACTCAATTAAAGATAGTGATAGTAATTAAAAATGGATGTGGGGGAAAATATAGACAATATTAAATCAAGGAGAAAAGTTTTTATTCTAAGTATAGTGATGTTTTATATATTAAATTCTGTAATGCATTTTCTAAAAAGTTCAGTTATTTTTGCTTCCTTTTTATTTTTCACGGAATATTTGGTCACTCCTTTAGCTCTCGCCATGTTTCTTTTGTGCTATGCATTACAGTAATTAAACCTTCATTTCAATTAATTTCCACAGGTATTTCAAAGGTTGGCAGATGGCAAATAATAATTCTATCAATTGAATAATTAAGTTTCACAAAATGTAATTTAGGACACATATTACACTAGTAAATACATCATAATAAATTTTAGAGGGTTTCCTGGTGCTCTCAATGCCACAGCCTGGGTTCAATTCCCAGCCAGGGAACCACCCAAATAAATAAATAAATAAATAAATAAATAAATAAATTGTGATTTTGCTTTCCTTCCATTCTTTTAAGAAATCGTTGTTTCTAGCACCTCAATGGCAGGAGGAATTTTTTCTGGAAGATTCCTCTACAAGAGAATAATACAAATGTTTTTGGATTATGATAAATGTATTTCATAGCAGTTGAGAATTTGTACTCAGGAATCAAAGGGCCTGTGTCCAATTCTTAGACTATCATTTACTGTATGTGTGACCTTGAGCAAATTACCTTTTCATCTAAGTCTTAGCTTATTTATCTGTAAATTAGAGGTAATGGAAAGACTCAACTCATAAGGTTGTTGTGAAGATGAAGTGAAATAAAAAATATATTTATCACTTTTCCTAGTATACAACAAGTATACAATATTATTATAATTGTTATTATTATCATTAACATCAAGTTTCAAGTAATGGTAGGTAATTTCTATTTGTTGTGTCTGAATTGTTTATGGTCCTATTTTGCTCCATTTACTTCAATTCTTAACCACCTACTTATAAAGGCATGAGAAGTAAACTTAGTTTTATGTTATCAAGTTTTTGTCCAAAAGGTTCAACTCTTAGAGCATATGTTATGTGTTGTCAAGATCCAAGATCTATTGAAGAATTGCTCAGATATCCAGAGCATGATTCATATTTTTTCCATACTGGTGGCTAGGAAAAGAATTAACTTCCAAATAATCTTGGGTACTACAGTAAAGAAATTCACATTTAAGACATGAACTCGTCTAATTTTGGATTCAACTTCTGTTCTGATTCCTCAGGGAAAAATATGAAATAATTGTTTTGAAATCTGTTGCTTTTCTTCCTCCTCTGACTGTTTAAGTCTTATTATTAATTTGGTTTCTAGTTAATCTCCTCCCAAGAAATCTTGCTTCCAATGTTGTATGCAAATAAGTAAAGAGATAGAAGGCAGGAGGGCCACTCAAACAGATCTGTATCTAAACAGTATCAGGCAGATGTTAGAGATTGCATAATTTCCTCTTGTGGTCTGCTGTTGTGCTTGTCTTTCCTTATCTTCTAAAAGGTACATCAATCCTTAATCTCTCCAGCTCTACATTTGCAGCTGATTTGATCTTGTTCTTTCCATTGTAGAGATCAAGAACACCTGGTTATCACCTTCTCCGCCTAATCCTTTACACATTTGAAGACTATTATTAAATTAACACTAAATTTCTCTCCTGCAAGCTAAATTATTTCAATTCTTTCCATCTTATTCTTCAAAAGCCCATCTGCCAATCCTTAACCATGTTTGTGCCTTGTGCATCTCCTCTTATTTACTTCTCCACTCACTTAAAAGTAGGAACTTTTAAAAAAATCATAGTTTTTTAAAATGATAATCATCACTGATGAATGAATATGAAGTAGAAAAGACCACATGTGCCCAAAGTGGAAGTTTTGATAAAAGAAAAAAATGATATGCTTGTATTAAGTGCAGAAACATTGATGAGTAAATCTCTGTTCTGTTCCTCCAAAGTTTCAGCTTTACGATTGTTCATAGATGCCTGTGCTTTATTTTTATAAAATTTGCTACAATTTGGAATGTTATATTTCTCTGTGTGGTTAACATCTAGTCTCCCACCACATTTAAAGCTCCAGAAGGGCAGGAGCTTTGTCCATTATTCTTGAAGTTGTGTCTGCGATGTTTGGAATGTAGTAATCTAGAAAGATATGTTGATTGCATAAATGAATGTGCTGTTGGTTATTGCACCTGAATAGATGCACGATTGCTACCTTCCTATTAAGCCTGAAATCCCATTTTATTTATTCCACTAAGATGTATGATTAAAATGCTATCTAGGAGAAGATAATTTTGTCATTTTGAAAGTAACATATTAACTAAAATGTATTGATCCATTCTTAAGAAGAAAGCCAAGATGTAAGAAAATGAGAGGTAGCAGAGGTCAGTTTATGATGAGTGTGAGGTGGGCACAGAGGAAGATAGGAAATCAATAGTCTTTTGCTACTTTAGCTGGATTCTGTAGCAGGGCGACCTAGATAACACGGTATGTCTTCTGCGAAATGTTTTCTCTCTTTGAAGTAAGTGGCTCTGGAGAGTTCTAGCAATGAGGAAATCACCGTAGGGTTGGTGAATACAGGTAAAACTTTAGTAAAATGAACACTGTAAGAATGAATGCCTTTATCAAAGAGCAATACCATGACTTTTAAAATAACTCCTCTAATAATGTATCTGGTCAGAGCAACTTTTCTATGGTAATTATTCAAATAAAATATTTTCAATGTATATCAGCATAGAATAATTCTCTTTACTTTCTAAATTTATATAGGGAGCCTATGCATCTTATTTAGTTATTGTTTCTGCAGGATAGAAATTTAATTTTCAGCAATATTCTGATGATACAGAAGCAGAAGTACATTATAACTATTTTGTAATACAAGAGATAATGAAAATGATCTAAAACTCACTAGACTCTAGATTGCCAGTCTTTATGCAACTCTGAAGAATTTATTATATCTATAAAATATGAATTCTTACTAAAATTTGTATGTTATATATAAAATATATATAATATAATAAAATGAATCATGGAAATGATATGTGACAATGGTACAGTACTGGACTAAGAATTAGGAAATGAGTTTACTCAGAGCTGTGTCACTGATGCTTTGTAACCTCAAACACATCTCTAACCTTTCCTGTGTTTTACTTTTTGAATCAGGAAACTGGTCTTGCAAATACTTTAAAAAATTTTCACAGGCTGGAAAAATGCATATTCTTTGCTGTTTTTCAACACCAATGTAAAATGGCATCTTGTTCAGATGTGGAAATATTTTCTTTATTATTTCCCCATTTCTACTATTACTATACAAACATAGACTCTCCTTCCATTATCGGACTGCAGCATTGTTCTAGGTCATTCTTCTAGCTACTTCTATAATTGCCTCTCTTTTTTCTATATTGCTGCTGCCAAACTCAGTTTTAGGAAGCACTGGTTCTCTGCCAAGTTGCCTTGTTAAAAACTTATAATGGCTCATCATTATTATACTTACCACATTGAATCTTTTCTTTTTTTTTTTTGAAACTTTGGGGCCTTAAGCAGATACTGCATGTTGCTTTCTCAATATACATTTTCACCTTATTTCTTCTTCTCTGATGCGTAAGTATGCTACTGTGGCCAGTTGAAAATAAAATAAAAAAGAACATGATATACTAGGTCTCTTGTACATGGAGGTGACTATGTGACATGATTTGGAATAATGAGAGGTAAACTTACTTGAAGCTCTTAGAAAAGGTAGGTTTCTTTTTGTCCTTTAACTGCCTACAAGACAGGTACTGTGCTTGCAGTGTAGAAACTATGTTGAAACTAGCAGGCTAAAGATTGTAAGATTTGTGGAACACAGAGAGAAGGATCAAGGAACTAATGGTGTCAGAGCTGCCATTGTATCCCTGAACTGTCCACCTCCAGATTCCTTGTTTTGTGGGAAAAATAATCTGTTCTTTGGTTAAGCCACTGCAGGAATATCTCTGTTATATTCAATTGCACATAGTAATAAACTGATAAGTGCTCCACTAATTCAGCCTATTTCATTCTAGCTACCCTAACTCAACTTTCAGCTAGGTTGTTGGAATTCCCTCCCGTCCTCTATATTTAGGTTATATACGTTTACCCCTGACAGCCTGCTTTAAAGAAGTTTTTTTTTCTATTGACATTAGCCTTTCTACACAGTCTTCAAGTCAACTCAAGTCTCTTCTTCTCCATTTAGCCTCTAACAAACCAACCAGTTTTTAAATTTCTACAGCATTTATGCTTTTTGCTACACTACAGTAAACAGGTATGGGCTGCTCTGTGTTACTCACTTGTGTTAAGTTTGACGCTAACTATATTCTTTAAGGGCTGGGACTATTCTTAAATTTATTAAAATATAAGTTTCTGAAAGGCAGAGGCTAGTTATATATCCAACTCTATTCACTTTTCTTTTCCTCTAGCACCATTGTACATCACAAGTACTCAAAAATATAATTTGGATATGTGTACATCTACATGAAGAGACCAGAGATTTTATTTTAATTGACTCAGTGATTAATGATTAATGGTATTTGTTCTAAATTTATCTCTTTAATCAAGAAAGTTATCATTTAGGAGTATTCTTTATTGAGGATGTTCTCACAGCAAAGTGTTTAGCAGATAATTAAAACAAAACAAAACCTGTGTGCTCAATTTCTTCCTATCTAACTTACTGTAATTATGTGGGAATTTTGTGAAGGACTATTTATGAGCTTGAGATAAAAGTAACCTCTGTTTCTGGTTATTGCCCAAAGTCAAGAAAAAGTAAGGCAAAAATTATGTGATGTATTTGTCTACATTTTTATCCTCATTCAATTACAGTTGAATAAAGAGATATTTGAGTACAAACCTTTGGAGAATGAAATAGCTGCAACCTAAAAGATTCTTTTGACAATCTTAAGTCTTTATAATAGAGAGTTTTGGACATTATTTTAAAGCTCTAATCACTCTCTTTTCCTAGGCCTAGGTGAATAGATTATATTAGTATTAAAATCACAGCAGTCATTCTAATATAAAAATCACCAGGGGAAAAATGAAGATATGAATGAAATAGGATTCTTTCACACTCTATAAAGTTTTTCTCTTGTTAAGCTTTAAAGATTTTCTAGGGTTTGCCCATATTAGCACTATTTCTAAAATACCTGACAGTTGTTGGACTGCCTACAATAAATGAAGTAGTATCAAAGATAAAGAAGGTGCCTCTGCTAGTCATTGAAAGGAAGTACTTTGGAGAAAGTGGAATTGCTTCAATTCTAAGGAAACATTTAGAGTCTATATAGGCACTTAACTGTTTTATGTGCTGGTATTATAAAAGTTTGGAATATGTTCTTCCCTTCAGTCCTCTTAATTTTTTGAAGCACACTCTCACTCTTGTTGGAAGAGAGTGATCTGAAGTCCATGGCACTGCTAACATGAGCATGCATCATATTACACCAGGCCTTACTTGGTTTTCTGACTAATAACCTGTGAATGCTAACTCACATCTCCCTTCCCTACACCCATGTCTTTTCTTCCTCACCTTGCATGTTTGCTCTGGGATTAGGTCCATACCACAAAGTTTATATTATTATATTATTTATTTCACATTTAAACTTGTATCTTTCTGGAAACAAAAATATCTAAGTCTTACTGGTTCTTTAGGTAGATACTGCCCCAGAAAATTATGAGGACATTTCCCTTGCATAATATACCAAGGGCAGGTGGAGGCAGAGATGAGGGAAGGATTGATCCTTCCCTCCTAGGACTGGTGATCTGTGGCACGTCCATGGCTCTATGGCTTCACGGTCTCTCTGGAGATCAGTGGGCTTGACCATCCACGTGAGCTTTATCAATTTGGATAGCAGCTCTGATTTGTTGAAACTTCTTCTTAAGTGCCTTTGCTTTGGAATACCAAAATAAATCATTCAATGATTATGTCACATTTTAACCTGTGCCCCTTTTAAAACTATCTACCCTTCTATATAATTAAAAAAGAAAAGCTTGTATTGATGGAGTAAGCATATGGGTTTAGGAAATGAAGTAACCTTTAGGTTAAGTTTCCTAAATTTAAAATACTCAAATGTCCATGTGATTTTACTCTACCTTAGCCATTGATCAGTTAGAAGTCATTAAGAATCTCATAGCAAATGATACTCACAGATTCTTATGGAATGAAGAGGATTTGGGCCATTAAGAAGTTCTGTCCATAGAACTCAGATTCAGACGCAGAACTTTAATTCTTGAAGTGGCTTGTTGACAGAACAAATCCCAGAAAGGCATGGTATTTGGTGGGTTATCAAGTCAGATGCTCAGATACAAGAACTTTAGACTCCAGAAGGGAATTTTTCAGTTGTGTGCCCAGTGCATAAATTCAGGCTTAGGTTAACAGCAAGGAAATTACCATTTTAAAATAGAGCTAAGTAATTTCATCCATGTATAAACATGACTGATTTGTGAGTATAAGAGGACTGTCCAAAAAAATTCAGCCGTAAATTTCTCTTATTTTTCATACTCATATTCCTTGGCTTGATACTTTCCGACAGCCATCATAGCATCATGGTGACGAGAGATTTGGTGGTTAAAACTAAGTGTGTATATTTGTGTGTTTATGTCCATAACTGGAAATATTGCACATGCTTAGGTTTTTGAGTGTTTCTAATCCTCACCAAATAGGTAACTTGGATAATAGAGGTCTAGTCTACAAAGATATATACATTTTGCCTATGATCTCTACTTAATACCATTACATTTGAAAATAATTTTAATTTTCTGAAAATGCAAACTGGTTATGTGAAAATAAGTTTTTCTCTGGTTCTTAAGTGTATATAAATCATTGTTATATCTCTAAAAGGTAGTTCTTAAGGTCAGATTCTTCCAGCAGAACAGCAAGAGAGACAGAGTGCATAGTAAGCACAGCTGCAATCCTAGAGCTGCACGGGTCTTGAATGCCTGCCTTTTGCACTCTTTGCTGGTGACCAATGTTGAGGGAAAGTGATTACTTTCTTTCTTTTATCAGTTTCTATTTGTGTGATAAACTTTGCTTTCTTATCTTTCCTAATTTACTAGCCACAATGAATTTAGCTTACTTGCTGATGATTGCACAATTTTCTTCCTATAATGCTATCTGTGATAACAGCGATAATCATGAAGATCTGAAGGTGCTGCCTGTAATTTAGAAACAAAAACAAATCCTTAGTTGCCCTGTTAATTTCAGGCTTTGAAACTCATCAAACATTGTCCTATGTCTTCCATATCCATGAAGTCTGTACAATGCCATTTGGGTTTTGCATGGGTTTCAGTTTTTTAAAATTGTACTTGTTTTACATGTATGTGAGACTCATCATTACATTGAGAACATCTCAAGGCTAATAATTAATGTTTTTTGATTTGAGAAGGGTACATAGATTATATCCACATACCTTGGTGTTTTAAGAGCTAGACCTACCTTCTCAAATGAAGTAAATGGAAGGTATATTAAAAGGTTCTGAGATATCAAAAATCAAATAAACTTGTTAATTTTATTGTTCACTGCTGTTTGATAATCACAAGTCTGTTGCTGAACTGTCAGTCAAAAATCATCTGGACAGGACAAATCTAATTTTCTTATTTTCCATAATCATGCATAGAATACAGACCTGTGGACTGAGGTTCACATACCTGCCTGTTAGTTTAGACAATATGAATTATCCTCTGAAAACTAATGACAAACAATAATGGTTGTCACTTTTCATTTTCTAATAAATTAGCCAAATTGATAAGAAAAGTTATTGACATTTATTTTTGAAAAGGGTGGGGATAAATAGGTACTCCTATATAGTTCTCATGGCAATATGACAAAACAACAGTTGAAAAGCACTTTTATCTATAAAAATTTTTCAAACTTTATGACATGACAATCCTAAGAAACTGTTCTACAAAAATAATAGCATGAAAAATAAAAATATAAAGAAATACATATGTTGCTTATGTATATTATACATATGCAAATATGCATATTTCTGAATTTATTTATACATATATAAGAAATATAAATTATGAAGGCCTAGAAGGAAATATGGAATAATGTGTATCAAAAACGTAGAAGTGGTTCCATTGGTGGAGACACACCAAGGAAAATTTTACGTCTTTCATATAAAATGGATGATATTTACTTCGGGGAGCATTTTAGTGGATGTGGGGGTTGCATTTTCAACTAATAATAAAAATAAATCCTATCAATTTTATACTCTTTAAAAATGGGGGAAAATATACCTTTCAGTATTTGTATGAGTAAAAGCAATTCTATATGTAAAATGCACGAAATACAAAGGCTGTCTAGACCTCTATTTTTCATATTATGTGATGGATACTTTTCAGACAGGCTTCGTATATTTGGCTTTCAAATCCACAAACTACATTGTTATCAAGCTATTGTTCTCAATTGTTATTATGATTAGGACAATCTTATAATCTGTTTGCTGTTCAAACAATTCACAATCATTCTCAAATACAGTGCAATTTTTTTTATAACTCTTAAGATGCATATTAGAATCTTCCCTTATTTTTCTCAGAATTTCAGGAATTTATAAAATCTATGGTTCTGAAAGTGCGTATTGAGCCTACACTGGATAATAATTATATATCTATCTCTTCTGACCCTTTGAGTCCTGATTCCTACTGGCAATCTAATATACACTTCTAAGAGTGTCTGTTAACTATTATAAGTTCAGTAGACTTCAGCTATATCTAACTTGTAAGAATTGCCTACTGAAATTACAAGGCTCTGCTTTTGTTGATCTTCATCTTTCACAGAACCCCAAGTGCTCACCAAATATCATTGCATTCATTCTATCAGTTATTCATGCAGTCATTTATTTTATCATTCATATCTTTATTCCTTCACAAACTAAAGATAAGGTGTAATGGAAAAACTATACTAGGAAGAGGATGATAACAGAATCAAAGTATAATTCAAAGATAAGGAAATCAAGGTAAAGAGCAATTTAGACACTAAACTCAAGATATGTGATTTATTTCTATATAAAAGTCAAATCTTCTCACTGTTAATATATTTTTGAAAAGTTATCATGCCCGCATTTAGTATAATAATACATCCTTAAAGATCTCTTATGCCAACTTACATAGAAGTAGTCCATTGACATTTAAAATTTTTTTAATTGCTCTGCCATACCCATAAAAAAGATACGTCCATCCTGGTCAATGAACCAGTACAGATACTTTGTAGAGATAAAGCATTAATGCAAATCATAGATACACGCTGCAGAAAGCTGCTCTTACAAATTAAGAATAAAACAACTTCAACAAGAAAGGCTATACCATAAAAGATTACTGGTAGAATTATTGAATTAAGAACTATTTCTTTGTATAACCTGATTTTCCTTTATTGATTTTTTTGCATACCTGTGGATCCAGAATAGCACTGTTTGCCCAAACTATTGATAAAATATTATACAATACTTAGTTCAACCATGTGTTCACATACAATTTATGTATGTGAACTGAACCATTGGCGAAGGATGATGGTTAACATGCTATAGGCCTTAAAGATCATAAAGTGCAAGACATTACTAACAGTGATGTCAAGTTCACTGCCTGTTTTCTTCTAAGAGTTTTATGATTTCAGGTCTTACATTAAAGTCTTTCATTCATTTTGAGTTTATTCTCATATACGGTATAAGAAGGTGGTCTAGTTTCTTTTTTTTTTTTTTTTTTTGTATGCATCTGTCCTGTTTTCCCAACACCATTTATTAAATAGATTGTCTTTACCATATTGTATATTCTTTCCTCCTCTGTCATAGATTAATTGACCATACAAGCATGGGTTTATTTCTGAGCTCTCTATCCTATTCCATTGATATATGTGTCTCGTTATTTGTCAGAAGAAAGTCAAAACACTAAATCAAAAAGATACAAGATCTAACAATTAAGTTTGCAAACTCATCCTAGAAAAAGTACTACATACCTCATTGCTGAATATAACTATGTTCACCTTTGAAGTATTCCCCTTGGGGAGCTATGCACTGGTGCCAGCACCTAGTCCACATTTCAAAGCAATTTTGGAACTCTTTTTCTGGAATGGTCATCAGAGCTGTTGTCGTATGACACTTGATATACTGAAGGTCATCAAAATGCCTTTCTTTCAATATTTCCTTTACCTTTGGGTAAAGAAAAATAACATTGGGTGACCAGATCAGGTGAGTATGGAGGATGTTCCAATATAGTTATTTGTTTACTGGCTAAAAACTACCTCACAGACAGTGCCATATGACCTGGTCCATTGTCTTGATGCAAGAACCATGAGTTGCTGACAGAAAGTTCAAGTCATTTCCATCTAACTTTTACATGCATCTTTGCAGCACTTCTAAATAGTAAACTTGGTTGATTGTCCAGTTGGTACAAAATCATTATGACAATCTCTCTTATATCAGAAAAGGTTAGCAACATCATTTTGACTCTTGATTTGGACTAACAGAACTTTTTTGGTCATGAAGAATTGGCTGACTTCCATTGTGCACTTTGAAACTTTTTTTCAAGGTCATATTGGTACACCCATGTTTCATCACTAGTGATGACATGGTCGAAAATATCATCCTGCCTCTCCAAAAGGTCTTGGCAAACTTTGACTCTTATTTGCTTTTGTTCATCAGTGAAATTCCTCAGGACCATTTTTGCACACACATTTCTCAGGCCAAGATTTTCAGTTAAGATTTCCCTGTTTCTCTATTGATGTTTTCTTGGCTTGCTATCCTTCTTACTTTTGAGCTGATTATTTTGATGCACAATTCAAAGAATTTTTGCAATATTGTCATTAGTTCTGCTCTTAACCGGCCAGTCTGACTTCCCTTCATCAATGATGATTTCTCTCCCCTCAGAAAAACATTTAATCCATTTGTACACTGCTGTTTTCTTCATGGTATTATCCCAATAAACTTAGACTAACATGTCCCTGATTTCACTTCCACTCTTGCAAAGTTTTACAAGAAATTTAATTTTGTTCATTGCTCTCATTCAAGCTCTGACATTCTCATGATGACACACAAAAATACAGCAACAATAATGAATGCCATTTAGCAAGATACCACCACATGTTGACATGAACACAGCTGTGAGACTTGGCTATGCCAAGGTTATGACACCTTACTGAGTTGTTTGTACAGCGCTGCCAACATAAACACACAGTGGCAAGTTTGTGAACTTAATTGTCAGACTTCATATATGCATCTGTATAATCATTACAACACATTTACAATAGCCAAGATATGGATGCAACCTAACTTTCCATCAGTAGATGATTGGATAAAGATATGGTACACATATAATAGCTATTACCTGGTCATAAAAATGAATGAAATGTTCCCATGTACAACTACATGGATGGGCCTGGTATTATGCTAAGTAAAATAAGTCAGATAGAGTTAGACAAATACCATATGATCTCACTTATATGTGGAATCTAAAGAACAAAATAAATGAACAAACAAAACAGAAATAGAGTCATAGGTACAGGGAACAAACTGACGGTTGCCAGATGAGATGGAGGTTGAGAGGACTGGACGAAAAAGGTGAAGGGATGAAGAAGTACAAGTTTGCAGTGACAAAATATTCATGAGACTGTAAAGTACAGCACAGGGAATATAACAATAATATAGGAATAACCGCTGAGTGCAAGGTGGGTACTGAGACCTCTCAGCAGGATCACTGTAAGTGGTGTAAGTTATGTAAATGTATAACCACTATGCTGTATACCTGAAACTAATATAATATTGAATATCAATTGTAATTAAAAAAATGACCATGGAGCCAATTGAATGAAATTTTTTTTTTATTTGTGCTCCCAGTAATTGTCTATCTTCAGGTGTGGACTGTCAGAGAGCTAACCATTTCCTTAGGTAGCCTGTTTCATCCTTGGCATGGGCATACTGCACTCCCTAATTGAAACTACAATTTAAATTACATATAGGTAAACTGAAATGTGTATAAGGAAGCTTAACCAAGGTTGTTAGGAATAAGAGTAAGAGCAGAAGATATAAGGAATAATTGACCTTAAAATGATGATATGAATATATTTTTCTTCAAATGTTTCAGGGGATGTCACGTTGAAGAAAGGTTGAAAGTATTCTGTACACCTCCAAATGATCTTACTGGGCCAAAAAATGAAAGTTATAGAAAAATCCCTTGATAAAGAAATTCTAACTCTGCTCTATTTCCTAGAAATCTTAGATGTGCTATCATTAATGCCTATGTTATCACCTGGATTTCTTATTTAATCCTTAAGATAATGTGGCAGACTTCTATGGAAGCATATCACTGGAGAAAACTTCTCAATTTGACATTGTCACCAATTATCAGTTATATATTTGCATAACTTTATTATTCCATAATACATATTTTTTCCACTTATGCACAAGTATGCATTGCAGGATTTTGCATGCCCTGTGGAAATCCAGAAATCTTTTCTTGGCAATTTTACAACCTGATCAATCTAGGAAATTATTAAATCTGGCTATATTTGTTATTAATGAACAAATACTCATTACCTGTAATTAATATTTTCCTATAAGTATATTCCATATGTTTAGAAATGTTTAATTTTTCTTGGGATCTATGTAACATTTATTTATTTTTAATTTTCAGGACTTTAATTTTTACCTTTCTATTTCTGTCTCCTTTCATGTTCTCTGCTTGTGATCTTTGCACAGGGAGAATGTCGCTGGGCGAGAGTGACGCTAGAGAAAGAATATTCTAGGATTAACAGATATTTCTTATGCCTTTTCTCTCCCCCTTTCTCCCTTCTTGTCAGTTCATGTAATGGCTGCTTCCTTCATTTCCTTGCCATTTCAGCCTAGAGAGTCACTTCCTCGGTAAGACTTACCCTAACTCTAAGCAAACTCCTCACCCCCATTTTTGCTTTCATGGACTTTATTAAAAGTTGAGATTTTTTTGGTCCTTTAAAAAAATGCGTTTGCAAATTTTTCTCCTCACTAGAATGTAAGTTCCATGGCAGCTAAGGTACTGTCTCTCTTCCTCATTGTGTGTTCTCTGCATTTAGCACGGTTCCTGATGTATGTGCATTGTGTAGGTATGTATTTGAGTATGCATGGATATTTGGATAAATACTGGGTGGACATTTCAAAAATGTATTACCTTTTTCATTTATTTATTAAAAACATTTTTCTTGAGGACTGTGTTTTGCTTGGACTTGTGCTTGATGCTAGAGATTCTAAACCTATGCTACATTCAACTAGGGTGGCTATCCAAATGTGAGTGAAAAATGGAGTTATTTATAGATTATGCCAAAGTTGAAACTGAGTATTTTACTATCTAATCAAACTCACTACTTTTTCACCCAGAATATCTGAGATATCTTTTTTATTCTCAGCCTGAAATATCATTTTTATTCTTATCCTGAGATTTAGTATAGAATATCTAAAGCCTAAGTAATAATTTTGTTTTATTTTTGTTTTTATCACTTATGAATATTTATTATTTAGGAAATAGTGATATGCTAAGTTAAATTTCCTGCTTCAAGCAAAGCAAAAATATCAATGAAATATCTGTAAGTAATAAATACACTTTTTTAAAAAGTGTAAGAATTTTTATATAAACTGCAAGTCAGTTAATTACCTGTCTTAAAAACTTGTTTTACATTAAAAAGCTTCAAAGATGAAAAAAAAGAAAAGCGTTAGAAAGTGACTGACTTTGAGAACTTTTGTTGTTTCTAAGCCTTTTTTCTTTAAAATAATGGGCTTAGGGTACTCTCTCTTGCTATAATTAGAGGAAAAAAATGACTTCTGTCTGGATTAGAGTCAATAAAATAGATTTAAAAGCAACCCTTCAAGTTTCACAAATATTTTATTTGGGGGACATATCTTACATAACATGGTATTTTTTTTCCTTCGAAAAGATTCTGAAATGAAAGGTTAATAGATGCCTACTGACTAATGCAAGAAGAATACCTTTAGGCATATATTTCATGTGATAATTGCCTTTCTTTTGCACTTAGGAACTACACACAAATGCAAGAGAAATGTAGCTGGTTTTATTACCCAGAGGAAAAGCAATCATTATGCTTGTCAGGTCTATGATCGTTTCTCCCATTCTAGGAAATCTTTGAAAAATACAATCATGTTGGTGGCTATCTTGCAGTGCACTCAATTAAAGTTAAGTTGTTAGTTTTTTCCCTAAGAAATGTCAGCCACTGCCATTACCAAGTATCTGTCCAGGTCACATGGAAAATAAACGTGTACATACTATATTATCTACATTTGCCAGAGACTGAGCTAAAAAGAAAGGCTGAATATCTCATAGGTATTCATTCTAGTTTCACTTGGTGCAAATTATATGCAGCCTGCAAACTCTTTGACTGCAAACTATTCTCTTTTACTGCTTCATTTGCCTCTAAAACTTAGCAAATAATGTAAAAGTGTAGATCAAATGTAACTGGTTTTTGCATAGTCTAGATGGAAAGATGAAGAAAACTGAATCATCGGACATTAATGTGAAATGGATACAATTAGAAAGTTGTTGCTCTGCTGAGACTGTAACTAAACTTCTGATTTTAATTACCATAAAGGAGACAGTGGTAGAAAAGAAAGAATGAGTGAATAAGATGGTAATTGGGTTTCTCAGACTGTTCTATTTGGAAAATGTCACATTTCAGAGATTTTGCTGCCTTTCTCTTCAGGATGGAAGGTTAGATTCAAGAAAGCTTTTGTAGATATAAAAAGAGCAAATTGCCTCATCAGTCATCCCCTCCATCTTCAACTACTCTAATAACTTTCATTCCAGTACTCAATCTAAGGCACAGACCCAAGGCCAGTGTCTAATCCTAAGATATATGAAGACTAGCATAGATATTTTAGATCTACGAACTTAGGAAAAATTAAAACAAAAATCATTTTTCTAGTCCATTGTGTGTTTTTAGAATGAGTTTCCCATGCTTTCTTAATCAAAATCCTCTTATGTATGTTTGCTTTTTGTGACTAAGTTATCTCTGATTTAGCCATTTGTACCATATGTTTCCAGTTATTTTAAAGGTCTGTGAAAGTTGTCAAAGCTATCTAAGAAACATTTCTTATAGACTAACGTCATCTGTCCTGCCTCTAAATATTAATTGAAGATGGTCACATCATCTGAAAATGACTTCGATTCCACTATATTTTGTAGATTTCTAGTAACCATGCAAACTTCATTCTTAGAGAGATGCAACTATGATTAATTCTAGGAATATGCATTGAATATTATTATACACTTACATTACTAAAAACTCATCTACCAAGAAGGAACTTTCTATTACTGTATTATCCACTCATATTTCCAAAGGACTCTCAGATCAAAGACTATCTAATGTAAGTGGATTTACAATCTTTCCAACTATATTTGGTTTTTATAATATGTTATTGTAACTGTATTTTTATTTTTTACAATATTTTGCTTATCACAGGTTTGCATTTATATGAGAGACACAGAGAAGTTTGCACAAATTATATCTTTGCCATATCTGATTTTATTAGGTTCATTGGCCTTAGGAAGCAGTAGTAACTAAAACAGAACAAAGATGAAAGAAGAAAAAGTTCTATATTATTTTCATCTTCTCTTGCAAATGAGTAGATCAATTTGTATTACTTTAGATTTGTTACATGAAATTTTTTTTAAAATTCATTTTTATTGTTAGACTTATTGGGGTGACATCTGTTAGCAAGGATTACATAGGTTTCAGGCATACAATTCTACAGTGCATTGTCAACTTGATGTATAATAAGTTCACCACCTAATGTGACTTCTCTTTCCATCACCTTATATTTAGCTTCTACATGAAATTTTTTAGAGCTACACATATGAATGCATTTTACATGGAGATACTTGTTTCATTGTGACTGAAAAAAAATAACTTCAAGGTGATATAGCATCAGTGCCAAGACAACATGGAAATATAGACTCTAGGAAGGAATCCGCTAAGCAAAGTATTCATACTAATGAAGGCACACATATAAGCTATTTAACAAATCATAGAACTTGTTTAGCTTAGGCTTTCCATTGGAAACATTGGATATAATCAATACAAGCATTTAGAAAGAAAGGGAGGTTCTGAACTCTAGATGAGAAATGGAACCATTGCTTAGTAAAGGTCAATTTTGGGGAACAATGCTGAAATTAATAGTATGGGATAAATAGCTAAAATGTCTAGTGTGAACTATATCTTTCAGTACTTTGGATTTAGAAGATTAACTACAAATTACGTTGATGTTAGTCTTTGCTTATTATTATTGTGCGTGTGTGTGTGCGTGTGTGTGTGCGTGCGTGTGTGTGTGCGTGTATGTGTGTGTGTGCGTGTGTATGTGTGTGTGCGTGTGTGCGTGCGCGTGTATGTGTGTGTGCGTGTGTGCGTGTGCGTGTGTGTGCATGTGTGCATGTGTGTGTGTGTGCGCGTGCGTGTGTGTGCGTGTGTGTGTGTGTGCGTGCGTGCGTAGGTGTGTGTGTGTACATAGCATTTTGAAAATAGAAAGAGAATTACAGAAAATTAAAGCTTAAATTTTACTATGAGCTATCAAATCCAATCTGTTGATTCTGGAGGCGAACACACTGATACTACATCTATATTTACTTTAATTCTACAAGTGTCAAATACGATTTCAAACATTCTTCAAATATGTTTATTTCTCTGTTAAATGCATACATAATTCTGTTTCAAACTTACATTGCACATCTCTTTCTAACACTGTAGCTTATTTATTTGTTTTATCCTAAGAGCAATCTAAATATTTCCATTGACCTTGCTAAATAGGGACATGACTTCATATGGGGAAAAAGATGGACAGTGTGGGTAAGTAAGTTGCCTTCAAAACAAGTAAATGCTATTTCAAGATCACACACTCACTGAGACTATATCACTCTTCAGATAATATTTTATCAGAATATTATAAAGGATTTTCCTTATAATATAACTGAAATCATTTTAGAAATCTGTTTAGATGCTATCAGCTTGAAGTAGGGCCATTTGGGGTAACAGATTATGTGTAGGCAGTAGAACTAGAGGGAATGCCCTGCAGTTTCACATAGAATTTATTTTGTGTGTTGAGTTGTGCAAAAGAGGAAAAGAAGTTGGTAATCAAAAGTGCCAAAAATTCGTTGAACTATATTTTGGTTACTCTTTCAAATTGTTGTGTTTTTCTTTCCTAGAGTATATCTTGAAAGTTTAAATCTGTATTTCATAACTACTGCATATGCCAAGTAAGATGCCTGTGCTATATAGTATAAAGTGTATATAGATAGAAAATGCGATGTCTCCCTTTCATTTTAATACCGTACCATGGAATTGCCTCTGACGGTTGATAATTATAATGAACGTAGTTACTCTTTTTCAAGAGCCATAGAAAACGGATTTTAGTCCTATGGATACTTGCCCACCCTCCTAGCCCTCCTCAGATACCTCTAAAGGTTTTACCAATCCATAAGACTTTTTATAATCTGGATAAAGGAATCTCAGCAAGATTGCTGCTCTTTCCCAGCTATACACATTCTAGTCCTATGAAATATTTCTCTTACCTGTTCCATTCTTTTATATCCTGTTTCACATAGATTTCCAGTTCATTCCCTGTGAAAGTTATATTAGTATATAAATATTCAACTCTGTGAATTAAGGTGGAAGGCTCACCATCTTACTCAGGTCTTTTTTTCTTTTTTCTTTAGTGGAAACATATGACTGTCCTTGAGCACAGGAGATTAGGCAGATTTACTTTTGATAATATTGTATAGTCCTAGGGTTCAAGATGAAGAAAATAAAAAAGTGAGTACCCCTGGAGATTGGAATGAGAATATACAAACTGACCTAGTTTATCATCAGTGAAAAACACAATATCAGTTTAACCACCTTTTTTTCCAGTAGGCCAGGGAATGTACTCCTTAATTAAAAGAATATGAACTCAACTATCTCCAGCATATTTTTTAAAATTTAGGCTAGTTTTTTTAAAACCTTGTTACTTTCCTGTTTTTTATGCTTCTGTGTACATGTTGAACAAATAACAAAGAACTACAGATATAAAATGCAAGATTTCAGGGATTCTGGAATGTCAGAGTATTTTTGTCTCTAATCTTTCCTACTAATAACAAATACCTCCATTTTGTTTTAATAAAGTCAAGTGGTAAATTAGTATAAAAATAATAAAGGGCTTATTATGCCAATATCACACATCTAAGTCCTTTTTAATCCATGTAAAAGCAGATTTTTCTCCCTTTAATTTTAAGAAGGTTAATTCATGAAAATCTCTATAGCACATTTTAAAACCTGCAGAACTTGATGGAGAAAGACTTGTAGCCCTTTTAATATTAGAGCTGTGCCAGAATGTCCATAAATAATTCCTGCTCTCACACAAACCGGAGTGCTAGGAAATGTGCAGACACTGCAGATTTTTACTGTTTTCTCCACTTGCATTCATATTATAATAAATGACAATAGATTTTTAATATCCATTTCTATTACATGCATTAACTGAAGCTGTGGGGGTAAAATGAAAAATTTCCTATGATTTGAGACACTGGAGAGGTCCATATGATTATGTGTAGGCAGAACATTCATTATTTCTGCTTTTTTTTTGTTTGTTTTTTTGAGTCGGTTTAAATGTTCTAGAGATTGCTAAAAGTTACAGAGCCTTCAAGCACCATTTCATTAGTTTAATTGTAGCTCTTTCCATTAATATTTTGGAAGGATGAACCAGTTTCTTAAAACACGGAGAGAAAAATTAAGCCAAACTGGCATGTGCATAAACAGGTTTAGAGTATGCACTTCTTTGCATTCTCTTCCTTCAAACAGATAATTAGTGTGAAATGCAGTGTAAGATTGAATTATTTAAAAAAAAGTTGTCTTTCTCTCCCCAATTAAAATTAAAGTAATTTGATATTTAGAATAATTTTTCATGAATGTTGATTTGCTATGTCTAAATTGATTTCTTTATAATAGAGGAGTTGAAGATAATTTTCCATAGCATATAATTTTGATAGAACATATACCTGTATATTCCCCAATAGTTGACAATACATATTATAGATACTTGCCAAAAAGAATTAGAAAATCAGTGACAAAATTGGAATGTGCTTTCTGAAGACTTAAATTAATGGAATTCTGCTAGAGACATAAAAGTTGTTTCCCTGCTGTTCACATCTGTTGCACCCTGCAAAAAAGGAAAATGTTATGTGGAGAGCTGATGCTTGCATCGCTGACGCTTCCTGATTTGTGCTGATGATAGCTGAAGCTGAATCTTGGCGTCTTCCACAGCACATTGTAATCAGCAAGGTGGGAACACATCCCTGAATTAAATTAGAATTCAATATGAACCTGAATTTGTTTGATAGAAATTCACTTTCTAGTCTAATCTGTAGAGATACAACTGTTATAGAAGTTACCCCACACAATTTAAAAATATTACTAAAGGTAAAAGACCTGCAAAAAAAGTCATTTTAATAAAGTTCCTCAAAGAGGAGAAAAGAAATAATAAATACTGGGAAAATTAAGGCCAGTCAAGGTAAAAAAATAAATCTGGTCAGGGCCACAAATTCATGTGGAATCAAATATCCCACAAATGGTGAGTTTACAACCAATCCTAACTCATATTATTTCTTTTCTTACCTATTTTCTTCCTTTTTACTCTTCATTTTCATAAAGATTTTTGCTACTCTTCTACCTCCTTAAGAATAAAAGTAGTACTCCTTTCAGGTTGAGCTAAAAATATTTACTTACATCAATTAACACCTCATCCAATAATTTACTGTTATTTCCATTTTACAGATAAGGAAACTGAGACTTAGATTAAATAAATTGCTTAAGTATTCCACTAATTGCTGTAAAGCTGGGATACCAATTATAAGTCTCTCAAGATAGAACCTTAAAGCATCTTTCACCTTTTAAAATCTTTCTAGTTAACTTCAGTTGTTTGCTCATATTTAAGGTTGTAGCACTTTAAATCTTGTGAAAGTACTGAGCATGGAGTGGAAAATGCAGGTATTTTAGTTGAGGGTGTACTGTCATAAACTTCCTTCTCTCTCTCTCTCTTTCTCTCTCTCTCTCTCTTCTCTCTTCTCTTAGGATACTAAGATTCCTGAAAGAAGACTCTTCAAATATTTTTCTTGGAGAGAAAAAACCTGAATCCATTGTTTTGGTAATCCAAGGAACCCAGGAAAGAAAGGATGCAGAGTGTACGTCCGTGCCCTCTACATGCAGGCTCATATTTTTCCTCAGTCTAAATTATGTTGCTTTGTTTGCCTATAATGAGACTCTATCATTACTTATTCCTTTTAACTTTTTCATTCACAGAATAAATGTTCAGTTGTTTTGTAAAGTTGGGGGAGGAGAAATCACCTTGTTGAGCAAAACAGAAAGGAATTTGGTGACTGGAGTGAATCTTGGATAGGTCTTTAGTTAGTCCTCCTTAATACAGTCTTCTTGTCTTTCACCCCATATCCAGAGTTGCCTAGTGATTTTTAGGAATCTATGGAAAAAAGTAAGTTTGTTCTGAATTGTGCCTTTATAGATTTATGATTCATATTTCTTGGTTATGTTAGGTATTTCCAATTATTCATGTACTTCCCAACTTCCATGATTGTTATGCTATTGTTTATTTTTATTTCCTTCCTTTCACTTTTGTGGGTTAAGGACTTAAAACTTTAAATTATTGTTGGCCTGGTAAAATTTCAGTAGATAATAAAATTAATGAGTGTATTCAATCAACTATATAGGAAAGATTATACCAACAAACTCCATTATACTGCCTGACACATTTGCTAAATTAACTAATATATGAAGAATAAATGAATAAAAAACTTGACTGTCTTTGTAGTGATATTGATGAGCAAATTAGTAAATACAATAGTAAATAGAAGCATTTGGGAACATATGTGGAATATTTGCCACATGCAATTGAAGGTTAGAATTTGAAAGAACACATATTTATGAGCAGTGAACAGATGGCTGTGCATATGAAGTTAAAAATAGGATTTTAAATTTCTCACTGTGGAAAACATTGAATCTTACAGTATTCAGAATATGTAGTTAACAAAACATTCTTATCTGATCAAAACAATTTAAACTGGAGTATCAGAGGAGGGAATTCTCAAACAAAGCACAAACTAGATTTTGTAAAGAAGGATGGATGGATGGTATATAAGTAATCATTGTAGAGAGGATGTATAGAAAGTATATGTAGAGATATTAAGATATTGATATGTAGAGCTTCAGTAACTGTTTCCCAAAACTATACAAATAAAGTCAAGATCTGATATTTTAATAAATGTAGGTAGATATAGTCTCATGGTTATACCCAAAATTCAGTAGAATAGAACTTAAATTATAATAAGACTGCTGCTTTTTTAAAATTAACTTTTTTGGGGGTAACATTGGTTAGTGAAATTTTATAGGTTTCAAATAATACATCATCCATATGTTGCATTGTGTGTTCACCACCCAGAGTCAGTTCTCCTTCTATCATCAAAGGTTATTGCTTTTAAGAAACAGTTTTATTCAAAGGAGTTATATGTAAGGAAGTGCATAGATGCAATCCACAAATCCTGGAAGGAACAATAGTACTCACCAAATATCCCATTTATATCTTAATTTGTTCAATTAGGCAGACTATATGCCTGGTTCTGGGAAATGGATTATGGGCAGAAATGATACATAACATTTCTGAGACGAAGCATCATTCAAGGTGTGTGCGCAGTGAATTGTGACATTCCAGGTACTAGAGATCCTATCAGCCTGGGACCTTGAACAACTACATGGAGCAGAGGATTCTCCCCACTACCAAGCCTATTTGAGCATGTATCATGACCAAGAAATAAACTTTCTATGTTTTGAGGAATTTATATGTTATGGCAAATTAGTGCAGCATAACCACCTAATCAAGACAAAACATTAGTGAACATAGTAATGGTTATTAGAGTGATAGAAATCACAGTTTAGCAACATTTCAGCAAAGATGGAAAGCAGACATATGAAATGAGAATATCTTATCCACACTTTGACTAGAAGTTGTATTCAATTAAAACAGAAGAATTGATACTTTATTATTTGCTTGGCTTAAAAGTCTAGAGTTTGAAGATCTGCTCTGCATTGTTAGTGAACAATTACTGATTCATAGAGTACGGAACTATATTAGTGACACAAAGTGATAATTATTACAAAACAATAGGAATTAGAATTTACAATCACATATGTGAACTTCAGGAAATTTGTTAGGAACTTCACAGAAATAATAAGCATCACACCATCAACTGAGATAATAAAAGAAATAGTGAAGATAGGCAAATGTTTGTTAAGAAAAAAAACATTAAAATCTAAGAAATATTAGAAGAAAAAACAAGTAGCCAAAAATAGTACCACCCCCATATAGATTACTATTCTATCACTTCAGATCTTAAAAGAAAGAGCAAGAAACATACAAGCAAATAAAGAACACTAACTGAAATCTCTAAAGATACTGGCAATGGAGTTAAGACCTAGAAGTGAGCCAACAGGTACCAGAAACAGAGAACATTAAAAAAATTTTTTTTAATCATTAAAAAATACAGAACCACATTTGAGTCAATGTTTACAAAAAACAAAGTTATAAAACTTAGCTTTATTTTGCTGCATCAAAGATTTTCTAGAAATTGAGAAACAGAACATTTTCCTTTAATGAGAAAAATAAATGAGACAGATAAGGGGATATGAAGAGGTTAACTATAAAGTTTCATTTTATCATATACACCAGGCCTATATAAATGACCTAATAGAGTAGTTTAAGAAATAGATATTTGTATCTATATTTGTATCTCTTTCTCAAATTGTAGACCAGTTGTTGGAAATTATGGAGAATGGGAATAAAAGCAGAAAATAAAAATGGGCTAAGACTGCAATTTTCAAAATATATGAATTTCTAGAATTATAAACTAAGCATAATGAGCATCTCTAGGAAAAAAATTAGAAAATGGTCTATTAAACACAAGATATTGGGGTAATCATGAAGGGTTTTTAGGGGCACTAGGAGTTAGTGCTAACTCAATAATAGCAAGCCTGGTGTATTACTTATTTATTTGGATTATATTTATGAGTTTTAGAAAAATTTTAATATATTTTCATATAATATATATCGTGGTACTTTAAAAACATTTGATGAGTAGATAGGGTCATGCGGATTCTAACCACTATGCCGACTAGTGAGAGCAATGGATAGATGTTTATTGTCCCATTGTTCTCTAGTTTGTCCTTTCAAAATTTTTATAATGATTTTAATGAAGCATAAAAAGCATGCTTACTGAATTTGATAATGACACAGCTGAGAAATTATACTAATGCTCTGAAATACTGAATCCTTTATTTGGATAAATTTGGAATGACTGGAATAAAGAGCAAGAAGAAATCCATGGTTTTTCAGATGACAAAAATAGAGGCACAGTGAGCACAGGAAGAGGATTTTATTTCCACCCTACGTGACCTGAAGAAGCTGTCATTCATCCAGTGAATATATTTTATCTGCCTACTGTGTAGCAGGGGCTTTGCCCACTGAGGATATGTCAGATAATAAAAAGGAAATCTTAAGCCTAGAAGGAGAAACCTATAAAAGTTTAAAATATTTCAGGGACTGTGCTTCAGAAGGGAGATTACACTTTTTCATTTAGTTCTAAACGCTAAGAACCAGTGAACAAATGTACAAGAAGCTTTTGATATACAGAAATACTTCCTCTTCATCGAAACTGCTCATCAGTAGAGTGGGTCACCTGGCAAGGTTTGGGCTCCACCTCTTTCTGATCAAACAAGCCAGGTTCTTGTCTGATGTATGTCAGTCTGATATGGAAACCATTGCTTAAGTTTCTCAAAAGACTATCTCTATTATCCCTCCCAAGACTCTATAGTTACATACATTATTCTTAGCTTAGATGTACTAAAATATATAGCATGAATGCTGTCATTGCTTTAAAAATATTGGTCCATGTTCAGCAGAAAATTGGGGAGACAGGGTAATAATGGTTGATATAGTAAATTTAAGTAATGGGTTTCATACAAAAACTGGAGTTTTGTGAGAAATAAAGCTAGCAGTGCATAGATTATTAAAATTAGCATACTTTTATACAACATTGTGATATTACTGTCATATTTTTTTTGTTTTGACTGCAGGGTATGCATTTAAAGAAAGATAAATTAGGCTGAGCTCAAGGTGCAGAGTTTTCAATTCTTATATATTCTCACAAAGATACTGTACCTATAACTGAAAGTCCATAGGGACATTAACAATTTGCTTGTTTTAGTTAAGGGAGAAATCTGCCATAAGAAGGAAGTTAGATGTATGATTTTGATTCCCTGTAGGATGGGAAAGATGATATCATTATTATTAAAAACCATCAACACCCAGCATGTTATTGAGTCTGTGGTTGGAAATGCTAAGTGATACTGACGCACCAATATTTTCAGGGTCATTTGCAGAAATAGTGTAGAGTCAGAACTAGAGTCTTTCAGATTTGCTGAACAGAAAAGGAATTTGAAAACCAAAAAGTTGAGTTTGCAGAGTTATAGTCCTATTTCGAGGTTACTGCTAGTCAGTTTAAGAAGTGACACTAATTTGACACTATTCCCTACATATAAACAGCACAGGAGAGACAGGGAGTATTTTAGCTGTTCACTCTTCTAAGAGTTTAGCCAGTAGATTCCATCGAAATTCTGGCTTAAAAGGTTAGGAAAACATTGCTACTCTAATTCTAATGTCCCAGAGTGACCACTATAAGATTAGGGTAAAAAAGATCAACATTGGAAAAGAGAGCATGGAAAATCAGAGCAGTAATTCCACTTTAATTAGACAAGTTTATATTTGAACCAGAAAATCCAATGGGAAAATACATTTCACTCTACAGCAGTTTATATTATTTTTAAGGTCATACATTTTAATTGTAGCTCCTTTACAAAACATGCCAATAGTGATTTAATTAAGTTAATCCTAGCTCTTTTAAAGATAAGAATCTTAGGTCAATATTTTGGAGTTTTGACTGAATATGTTATGTTGACTTAAAATATCAAGAATCCTGTTCAAGAGGCAAAGCATTTAGTTGGGAAGCACAGATTTAGGAAGGAATCCAAATAATGTCCTGATTCTAGAGTGAAAGCAAGGGGGTTTTATGAGAAAAAGAAAAGGAATAATTACATGATGAAAAGAGAAAAAGTTCCTATAAATGCTTCCAATTATTCTTGTCTACACGTGATTGGTTACTGATCCTGCCTGCAGTACAATGCTTATAATTATCAGTCCTTGTGATCAGGATATCCATTTTTCTTTTTACTTTACAAACAATTGTGATTTAGCCAAGTCCAAAGATTCAAGGAACAACATAAGTGATGCAATACCTCTGGAATGGCTGCTCCAGCTCTATTTTATCTATCTATCTATCTATCTATCTATCTATCTATCTATTTATTTGTTGGTTGGTTTCCCCAAGCAGGGATCGAACTCAGGTTGCAGTGGTGAGAGCACTGAAGCCTAGCCACTACACCACCAGAGAACCCCACTCTGGCTCTATTTTATAATGATTCTATTTATGTCATTTTTCACAGTTAATATTTTACCTTTGTACCTCTATTTATAGTTTTCTAGCCCTCAAAACTATAAAGAGGAGCATAGTTTGCCACCCCAAAATATGTGTAAGAATTATCTTGGCTCATTATTTTGTAAAAACAGCAGACAGGGGAGAAGCTTTGAAAACCAAATAGAAGTTACCCTTTTGTAAGAGCCATTTACATTTATATGAGAAATCTATTTATAGGAGTGTCTTTCTATCACTACCAGGAAGAAGAGGACAAGTATATCTCTCTCGAAATCCTTACCAATGGAGAAGGCACCTAAATCTGCATAACCACCACACCCTTTAGTTACCTTTGCCTGATAACCTCCCAGAACTGGCTCCCCAACCCCCACATCTTCTTTGTCTTCAGTGGGAAATGTTTAAGATGATGGCTTGGGCTATATCAGAGTTACTCAGTTTTCCTGGGTCTTTTCCCATTTGTACAGTCGTTATATATGTTAATAAACTTGTTTGTTTTTCTCTTGTAAATCTTTTATTACAGAGGGTCTCAGTGAAGAACCTAGCAGAATAGAGGAAAAATTAGGTTTCCTTTGCTACAACTGTCTTTACTTCTCCTCATTATGCCTCATTCATGAAAAGAATAGGGAACTTAAAAGGTGCACATTTTTGAAATTGCTAACTGCCAAAGCCACTCAATAACATGTGTTACTCAAAAGTACAGAATAATTTAACTTTGTTCCTTCTGTTTATTCCTTTGGAGGTTTAAGACCAAGTATTTACCAAGTAATTTAATAATCCTTTAAAGTTTGAAATTGAATATGTATCACTATAAATAGGCACAAATACTATTTATTATGACAATCACAAACTATCACATATATATATGGAGAGAGAGAGAGAGAGAGAGAGAGAGTTCTAAATAGCTCAGTAGTAAATTCTCAATTATCTTTTCTTTCTAAGCCAAGCCCATAGAGCTACTTCTGCTATAACTCAAGCAGCAGGTAATGAAGAAAATGGGAAAAGCTAAATATATATAATACATTTTTTAAATTTCTTGTCTGTTTTTTTCTCCATCATTAATATACATAAGAATCACTTGTGATTTTGTTAAAATGAAAATTTTACCTCAGTAACTCCAGGCTGGGAGGCTGAGATTTTTATTTCTAATTAACTCCCCAGTTATGTTGCTATTGCTGAACACTGATCACACTTTTGATAACAAGCGTCTATAATCTTAATTGATTTTTTTATCCTTTTCTTGATGTCATCTAACCATTATTGTTTGAGTTATTCTCATTTGAGTCTTCTCAGAATTCATCAGTTTATTCTGGTGTTTCTACATTATATAGATTTATTTATTGCAAACAAAGACCTACTTTTTAATGTTTTGAAACCTTAATTGGATGTTACTAGTGGGGGGTGGTGAGTATGATGCAAGATGATGGTTATTGTAGGTGAAGCCTATAAATGGATGTAACCTGAGGTTTGGAGGAAGGTTCCAGAGCAGAGGAAGGAAGTGGGGGAAGGGAACAATGCTGAGTTTCAGCTCTCTCTCTCTGTATTTTGGGTACCAGATCAATATAAATAGCTCTGGCTTCTACTCATTGAGCATCTTTTGTAGTCAAGGTTCTAGGTTAACACTTTTTAAAGAGTATTAGTTTTTTAAAATATTTTGATTGACTTAAAAGTTTATTATCCCTATTTTACATATATGGAATGATCATTAACCCCCTTTAAAAGATGGAAATGAATGTGTGTGTAAAAAGTTAAATAGATATTTCTCAACTCAATTTCTATGGCCAGCATTACCCTAATTACAAAACCAGATAAGAGATTACAAGAAAGAAAAATTACAGACCAATATCTCTCATAAACCTAGATGTAAAAGTCAACAAAATGTTAGCAAATTGAATCCATAATTATAGAGAAAAATATCATACCCACAACCAAGTGAAATTGACTATAGGTATGCAAGATGTGAAATCAACATCTGGAAATCATTCAGTGTAATCTGTCATATCAATAGGATAAGGAATAAAATCACATAATCATGTCAATTGATGCAAAAAACTTATTTGACAAAAGCCAGTACCATTAATAAAAAACAAAAACAAAAACAAATAAAAAAAAACAACAGCCTATCAGCAAACTAGAAAAAGAGGGAAACTCGTGCCACTTGGTAAGTACATCTACAAACAAAATCTACTGCTGAAATCATATTTAATAGTGAGGACTTACTGCTTTCCTTTTAAGATTATGAAGAATGCAAAGATGTCCATTCTCAAGTTCTATCCTATACAGCAAGGCAAAGAAAGGAAAAGGAAAGGAAACAAGGTCACACACATTGGAGAGGAAGAAGTAAAACTGTGCTTATCTATGGATCACTTGATTGTTTTAGATAGAAAGATCTAGAGAGTCTCCCTCACCCCCCAAAAAAAGTAAATAAGTGTGCCCCACAAGATTGCTGAATACAAGATCAATACAAAAAATGGACTGCATTTCTGTATAGTAATAAGGAACACATTTAAACTGCATCTAAAATGCAGCTCAATTCACAAATGCTCCAAAAATATGAAATGCTTAGTTATATATCTAACAAAACATGTACAAAATCTATATGCTGCAATTTAGAAAATGGTGATAAAAGAACTAAAAGAAAAACCTTAGTAAATGGAGAGATATATCATGCTCATGGATTGGAAGAGTCAACATAAGAAATATAAATTTAATGCAATTGCTATCAAATTCCCAGCAAGGCTTTTGTAGACATGGATAAGCATATTATAAATGCATGTGTAAAAGGAAAGGCACTAGAATACCCAAAGCAATTTTGTAAAAGAAGAATAAATTGTGTGGAATCATGCTTTATACTGTTAAGATTTACTATATAGTTATAGCAGTTATAGTATATTGTATTGTGAAAAAGACATTGGGACATCATTACAGAGAAAGTTACATAGATGAATGGAACAGAATAGAGTAAACAGAAATAAATCCACACAAGTATACTCAATTGATTTTCGACAAAATTACAAAAGCAATTCAATAAAGGAATTGTGTTGGAGCTATTTTGTATATTAGGGCATTAAGAAGAAAAGAACCTCTACTAAGTTTCATACCTTAATTAAACATTATCTCGAAATGAATGCGAGAGTTAAATTTAAAATATAAAAACATAAGCTTTAAAAAGAAGAAAATCTTTAGGACTTAGAACTAAGTGAGGAGTTCTCGTCTGACATAAAAAATGTATTAGTAAAAGAAAACAATTAATAAATTGGGCCTTAATAAATATAGAAATATTTGTTCTGCTATTGATCGTGTTAAAATGATGAAAAAAATTTCACAGATTGGGAGAAAATATTTTCAAATTGCATATTCAATGGAGGACTTTTATCTAGAATATATGAAAAACTCTCATAAATAAACATTTAAACAACAAATAATCCAATTAGAAAATAGATGTAGGCGTGAAAAAATTTTCCTTCTTCCCTTCTAGGTTCTTTGGCTGGTCTAATAATTGAATTGATATAAAAGAGGTTAATAAGAGAAAAACAAATTTAATTACATATGAATTACAGCCCCATAAAAAGATGAAGACTTAAAGGGCAGCCATGGATTTGAAGTTTATATTACATCTTCAACTAAGGAAAGGGTTAAGGGTTGGGTGGTATTATATAAATGGGAGGAAGGCCTTTCACAGGAAGGCAAGAGGAGATATTTAGAAAACAATTGTCCTGTTATATGCAAATAAATTTCTTAACTACAAAGGATCTCTGGTAATAGCTTTCTTCCTGATAATCCCTTTCCAATGTAAATTTAAGCAGTTGAAGGAGTGGTGAAGAGCTTTTCCTCAATCTGCTGTTTTGATTACCTTTAGCTCAAAATAATTCTCATACCAAATTGACATATTTCGGGCACAATTGTTCTGAACACCTTCATAGGAAAAAGCCATAAACATTTCATTAAAGAAGATTTATAGACAGCAAGTAAGCACATGAATGTATTGTTCAACATTATTAGCCACTAGGAAAGTGCAATTAAAACCACAACAAAGTAACACTATAAACATATCCAAACACTAAAATTAAAAAATAAAATAATGATAACATCAAATGCAGGTGAGGATATATTACAGAAAAACTGGATCATGTGGGGATGTAAAATGGTACAGTTACACTGGAAAATAGTGTGGCAGTTTCTTTTAAAACTAAAAATAATGATACATAAGACCCAGCAATTGCTCTTTGGGGCATGTATCCCAGATAAATGAAAACCTACAGTCAGTCACACAGAAACTTGAACACAAAGTTCATAACAGCTTCATTTTTAATAGGCCCAAACTGGAATGGTGAAACGATTTGTGAAATACTCATACCATGAAAGACTTACTACTCATAAGTTAAAGATAACAAGCTACTGACTGGTATATATGCAACAACTTAGATGAACCTAAAAGAAATTACGCTGAATGAAAAAAAAATCAAACCTCACATCTACCTTTACATATATTATATATGCATAAGATATGAGTATATATTATATATAGGTTCACAAGAATCTAAAATGTATGTGATTTCATTTATATAATATTCTTGAAATAATGAAATAGCTATAGGGGTTCAGAATGAGTCTTCCCGAGAATGTGCCACCCTAACATATGGGTTATTTTGAGAAGACTACTGGGGCCAAAATGGCTTAGGTGTTAAGATGTGATGTTTACTTGTGATTTTTCTTGTTTCTTAACATAGGCCTGTAATGATATAAATTTCCCTCTTATTACCGCTTTTGCTGTGTCCCAATAATTCTGATACATTGTATTTTCATTGTCATTAGTTTCTATATATTTTTTTAATCTCATCTTTTTTTGTTCTTTTATCCAGTCCTTTTTTAATAAGCTGTTGTTTAATCTCCATGTATATGTGTTTTTTTCTGCTTTCCTTTTACAGTTCATCTCCAATTTCAAAGCTTTGTGGTCTGAGAATACACTTGGTATGATTTCGATCTTCTTGAATTTGCTTTGGCTACATTTGTGTCCCAGAATATGGTCTATCCTTGAGAATGTTCCATGCACACTAGAAAAGAAGGAATAGTCTCTTTTTGCTGGATGAAGTGTCCTGTAAATGTCAATTATGTCCAATTGCTGTAATGTGTCATTTAGAGCTGTTGTTTCCTTATTTATTTTCTGTTTGGATGATCTGTCCATGGCTGTTAGCGGGGTGTTTAAGTCTCACAATGATTGTGTGTTCATCAGTTTCTCCCTTCAAATCTGTTAGTAGTTTCTTTGTATATTTTGGTGCATCCTGGTTGGGAGCTTATATATTAATTAGTGTCAAGTCTTCTTGTTGTTGTATTGTGCCTTTTATCATTATGTAATGTCCATCCTTGTCTTTTACTATTTTTTTTTAACCTGAAGTTTATTTCATTAGATATCAGTATGGCAACTCCTGCTTTTCTCTGGTTACCTTTTGCTTGGAGGATTAAAAAACAGAACCCATCCTTTCACTCTGAGTCTGTTTGTCCTTATGGCTGAGGTGTGTTTCTTGGAGACAGCATATGGATGGGTTCTGTTTTTTTAATCCAGTCTGTTACTCTGTGTCTTTTTATTGGTGAGTTCAGTCCATTAACATTTAGAGTGATGATTGATATGTGAGGATTTCCTGTGGCCGTTACTTATTTCTTTGTTTTTGTTTTATTTTTGTTTCTTTCTTGTTGCTCTAACTTTGTTCCATTTTTCTTGATGTTTTGTTTCAGGTTGAAGAGCCTCCTTGTGCTGGCAAATTCCCTCAGCTTCTGTGTGTCTGAGAAGGTCTTTATTCCACCTTCATATCTGAAAGATAATTTTACTGGATAATTTATTCTTGGCTGGAAGTTCCTCTCTTTTAAATTTTTGAATATTGGATTCCACTCCCTCCTGGCTTGTAGAGTTTCTGCTGAGAAATCTGATGACAGCCTGATGGGTTTTCCTCTAAAGGTTATAGTCCTTTTTTCCCTGGCTGCCTTGAGAATTGTCTCTTTGTTTTTAGTTTTGGACATCTTTAGTACCACGTATCTTAGAGAATATCTGTTAGGGTCCAGGTATCTAGG